>WPDF01000047.1:0-116440 GCA_019137265.1 Neonectria coccinea | reverse complement strand
CGCCGTCACCGCCCTGGTCCTGCGGTGCAAGAAGGACCGCTGGGACGAGCGCGAGCGGCGCCGGCTGCGGGAGACCCGCGACCTGGAGCGCGAGGTCTTGGCCCTGCTGGACGCCGACAAGGCCGCGAGCTTGGCCGATAGCATGGACGACGTGGAGCGCGGCGAGATCGAGGACGAGGCCGATGCCAAGGCCGCCCGGATGAAGCTCGTCTTCGAGCGAGCGCGCGAGAACTCCGAGAAGCGAAGAGAAGTCCCCGAGTGGGCCATCGACGACATCAGCTTCGGGATCATGGTCGACCCCGTTGTCGTAAGCTTTCCCTCCCTTCCCCCTCCCCCTGAATCTTACTTGTGCACCAACTAACACGGACAGACCAAGACGGGAAAGTCCTACGAGCGAGCATCCATCATGGAGCACCTCCGCCGCCACCCCAGCGACCCCCTGACGCGCGAACCGCTCCTCCCGACCGAGCTGCGGCCGAACCTAGGTCTGAAGCAGGCGTGCGAGGAGTTTCTCGAGGAGAACGGGTGGGCGGTGGACTGGTGAGAGAGAGAGAAAAAGAAACAATATGCGAAGGGCTTTTTTTTTTTCCTATTTGGAGTCTCATACAAGGGGGAACAAATGATTGCATGGCGTGGCGATTTACGGACGCAGGGACGTTTCCCGCGTGGCACGGCGTTTGGACTACGGATGTTTGATTGATTGAATAGGGAGATAGAGAGGGAGATATGATGCCCACGGCCGATTCTTGGCAAGCCCTTGGAGGTAACTCAGATGGGCAGCTTCTACGTACGGATGGACACATTCCTGAGCTCTCGAGATTCCCGAGAGCTGCAGCCTTTTAGCTTACAGAACCAGTCGTGGACAAAGATCCACGTAAAAAAGGACATGGAAATCCCCCACTGACCACAACAACCAAAAGGAACGAGGTAAAAGCTGATCTTGATTCATGTCGCGTTGCTACTTGCATCATCACCCTCCAGATCTCTCGTGTTCCTGCAGCACCTCGTTATACACATACACCACCGTTTAACCATGGGCGTGTGCTCCATCCAGCCAAAGCGTCTATGTCGTCGGTAGGGCCGTGACAGTCAGTATACAAATCGTCATGCAACCATTGCCCCCTTTCCAACCCAGCAGAAAAAATCATCACAAAAAACGCCCGCAACACCGTACAGATGCCTGTTTTCCCGGTATACACTCCGCTCCGACCGTAGCCTTAGAGAAACGCCCCTCCCCCTCCTCCTCTGCTGCCGCCACCGCTATCGCGTTTTGCCGCCCCGGCACTGTTGCGTTTCGGCCGGCCCTCGATGTCCTCATCCTTGACTAGTCCTACGCGTTCTTCCTCAGTTGGCTCCTCAATGCGCGACGAGGGGGGGCGCCGGAAGACGTTGTGGAAGGAGAACTGACGTTGAGTCCCATGGGGCGGTGGTGTGGGTGCAAGGCTGTGATTGCTGCCGGCGGAAGCGCCGCGGTACTCGTTTCCGCCGCGGCTGAAGAGATGCGGCCGCGTATGGCCGTAGTAGGCGTCGGATTCATCGTCTGGTTTCTGCCGGGGCGCCGTGATCTCCGTCAAGGGCACCGGATGCATGGGGCTGCTGCGGGACTTGTCGTCGGGGACTTCGTCGTACGGCAGCAGGGAGGATGTGTTGGTCTGACCTCTATTTCGACCTCTGATCGTGCCTGCGATGGTCGAGAAGATGGTGCTTCGGTCGTTGTCGTATTCTTCATCATCGTAATCGGGGAAACGCGACATGCCCAGGGGTGGATGCGCCTGAGGAGTGCGTGGTGGTGGAGGAGCGTAGCGAGGGGATGATGGCGGGGGAGACGTTGCGGCCCTGGAGCGCGTGCTCTGGTTCCTAAATGTCATCGTCCTCCTTCGTCGCAGCCCGTCGAACTCCCACTGCGGCTGTCCGTCTTCGCTGATGGGCTCCATGCTTTCCATCATCATCTTTTCCTCGTGCATGCGCTTCAGCTCATCAGCTTGCATTCTTAACCGTCGCTGGGAGATTTGGCGCATAATCGCAGCGGTTCCGCGGATCGCATCAGCCTTGGGTTCCGACTCTGGCTGTTCTTGTTCGGCAATGGTCTGGATTTGATCGAGATCACCACTGAAGACGGCTGCATCCGGGACGTCCTTGGCAGATTTGGAAAGCTGTAGTAAGACGACACCAGAACAAATAGTTAGGAAGCCCATGACGACTGTGACAATGGACGAGACCGTGCCCTTGAAGCCCTGGAACAAAATCGCAGACGTAATGATGGTGGTGCTGGTGAAGTAGACGTAGTAGGTGGGAGTGACGAGAGCGGCATTGAAGATGTTGAGAGCTTTCTACAGAGGGTCAGCAGTTGTGATTCACGAAGAGATATTTGGGGCTCTACATTGAGGTAGATGATCTCGGTCAGGAGGGTGCTAATAACAAAGACGAACAGGACCCAGAAGAACCACTCCTTGTACTGGGGCTTCCCGTCGATCCAGGCGATGATGGCGGCGCCTAGGCCCTGAGTTGAGACAACACTCAAGCCACCAATCCAACTGCAGATGGAAATATAGACCAGCATGTTCTTGTTGCCCCATCTGGGACCAGCGTAGAAGGCAGTAATGGCAGAGCCGATGAGGATGACACCGGTATAGGACAGGAAGCCAGGGGTGATGACGAATTTCTGCATGGCTTGGATATCGGCGACGGACGACGTATGCGGTGCGTTCATGACAATGACGACGGAGCCGATGATGCAGAGGAAGCAGGCGACCTTGCCAACCATGCTCAGGCGCTCCTTGAGGAAGATGGCGGACAGAACGGTGGTGATAACAACCGACAGGGCGCCAAGCGGCGTGACGAGGATGGCATCCGTGAAGGCGTAGGCGACAAAGTTGCAAATCTCGCCGATGATCATAAGGATCATGCCGCCCCACCAGTAGCCGTTCTTGAGGTAGCCATAGCCCTCGCCGGCGACCTCATTGTATTTTTCGTTCGCGCGGAGGAGTCCGAACTTTTTGAGGACGAAAGACACGCCAATGAAGCAGCCGGAGCCGATGGCTAGGCCAATGCCGACGGCCTTGTACCAGGACGGACGGTCGTTCGTGTCGCCGGTGGATACGCCATTCCTTGCGAAGAGACCGTCGTCCATGGTGAGGACGGGGCGGCGGAGGGGAGGAGGCGGAGGAGGAGGAGAGGAGGAGGGAGGAATCGAGAACGGGAGCCCGGATTACGACGGCATGTGGGTGGACGGGAGATTCGAGGACGGCGACGGGTTGGTTCGGTTCGATGACGACGGCGGAGGATGGGAGATGTAGGAGGGATGTACGGTTATTCAGTGGAGAGCGCAGAAGAAGAAGAACCAAAAGCTAGTACGTATGAATAGGTGCAACAAATGCGAGGAGAAGCAGAAAGGAGGAGAAGAGAAGATGTTTGAGGATGAACGAACAAGCGTCAACAAGCGAGGAACCATGGAGCCCGGTTCTGCCTTGTTTCTGGGGATGGACGCTCCGAACGACGGCCCACGCTGCTAACTTCGCATCTCTACTTAATACCCCCTCCACGCACTCCCCCTTCCCCACTACTGCCGGGCAGCTTTTCTTCCAGGGGAGGTTCAAGCTTCTGAAGTTCTGAACCAGCCCACTGGAGCCCTCCCCACCCCTGTGTGGGCGGATCAAGCCAGTCGTGTTAGCGCCGAGCGGGCCCCCTTCTTCAGGTTCCATCTGTGAGAGAGAGCCTGTGAGGTCCATTCTCGGTGACGGGTTGCAAGCAGCAGCAAGGTGGAGGTGTGAGGCGGTGCAGCGTGCGTGCAGTTGCGGAGAAGCCCAAGGTTTGCGCTGAGTACCTTGGGTACCTTACTGGGGAGCTCTGTCAGCGGGCCGACGGACTGGTGAAGAATTCCATTTTTACCGGCACAGGGGATCGAGGCCCGGACTCGACGGAGCTTATTCTTGTTCGTTTCGTCACTCCCGCCCGTTTCTTGTTTTTTTTTTTGTTTTTTTAACGATGTAATCTCCAAAATTCCTCTTTGGCCGGGAAACCAATTAATTTAATCTACTCGGGCCCCCCCATCTCGCATCTCACATCTCCCAAACCCTTGGAACACAAGCCGGGGCGGGCGCGTGCCCCGGACCTGCCAGACTCGGCAAGCCTCCGTTCCGTGGGCGACGAGTGTGCACGTACGTACGTGTCGTGTTTGCGCCTTCAAGTCTTTTTTAGCCGTATTCGTAACCGCTGGAGCTGGCCTGCGACTCCGCCTCCAAGCCACGTCCTGTTGCGTGCCAAAATCGCCCCCAACTGCGTCTCCCATTGATGGCTCCAAGGATGGTGGTGGTGGTGGTGGTGGTTGTTGATCCTCTGCTGAAAAGCCGACTAATTATCTGGCGCAAAGTATCGGCATTGGGTCTTGTCTGGCTTTGGTGACAACTGCTGTCTCCCCCTCTGTCTCAGGGTTCACAGCCCAAACACCATCCCGCTGCAAGTGTCGTCAGTAACGCAAGAACCCGCAGGTGATTCCCTTGCAGTTTGCGCAACCAGCTGAACCTCAGCGAACTAAGCTATTAGACTAGCGGTGGCTTGATCCGGCCAAGACGGCGCCTAACCGAACGACAACCAGTTGCGTGGGGGAGACCCGTCTCCTGTCCATTGTCACCTAAGAGTCCTGCATGTACGAGCCGATGAGTGAGTACTGTAGATCCAGAAGCTGTCACTCGCGCAGGATGAGGTGAGATGGATTACGACGCCTCCCATCTCCTTCGTCCCGACCACAGGCACTCGAACCCAAAACCTCCCCTCCCATCCCCGCAAACACCTGGATCAAAAAGAAGCACTGAGATCAGACACGGCAACACGGGTTAAAACGTCCGCGCCAATTGGCCCAGCATGCTATTCTTGTCTCGAGTGCTGCATCCGGCCTAGGGGAAAATGGTCTTCTCGCCACTCGCCCACACCCACACGCCTGGTGTTTCAAGCCACCAGTCTTCAATGCCAGGTTTCGTCAGGGCATTTGCCGAATTGGAGACGCCGGCCGGGTCTCTCCTGCGCCTCGTCTTGCAGCTGCTGTGACGGTTTGGTGTGGTCTGTGGCAACCCTGACACAGGACCGATCAAATGTATCCAAACGTCTATCTTTATTACACAAGAAATATCAATTCGCTAGTTATATCCCAACTGAGTCGTGTCGTCCATATCCATGCATGCTCCGGGGGGTATCTCAGTCTGCGTCTCGTGTGCCGTGTTGTGCTAAGATCGTCGCCATTCTACCGCCTTTGTCTCTTGTTTCTCCATCTCTTTCGTCCCTTGTCTCTTTTTTCTCTCGCACACCTAGGTTATCCCATGCGGCTGATTCGCAATCATGTCGTGCAACCAGCCCTCTCCTGTCTCTGCCAGCATCTGGACCTGGCTCATGTCGCCGCAATGATGTCGTCCAGCCATCGCCGCACCCTGTCCTCGAGCTTGCCCTGTGGCTTCGCATCGACCCGTTTGATTAGTGCCGCTTTCAGCTTCGTCTCCAACCCGAGGGCCGGCGTACCCAGCGCCGCAACCCCGGACTCGTTCCTCCTGTCGTCCGTCTTGATGCCGGCTTTCTCTTTGCAGGCCCGCAGTCTTTCCTCCTCGAGGCGATATCGTTCTTGCTGGATGCGCAGCTTTTCCAGCGAGACGCGCCGCTCCTCCTCCCGGACCCATTCCCAGCACAGAGCCTCCCGGCTCCGGCTGCCGTCGTATGTCCGAACACTCCCACGGCTGCGCATACGGGAACACACCATGGCGAGCTGCTGGTCGTTCATTTTGCCCGTGAGGCGCTTCCCCACATCTGCGATGCATTTGGCGAGGTCCCAGGCCCCCGGTGATTTGTAGTCGATCCGGCGCATGAGCTGGTCGGGGGTGAGCAGCGGTTGTGCGTCGCGCTTCTCTGCGGGAACCCTGGGAGGATCGATGCGCGCATTGCTAGGCCCCGGTCCTGATGGAGGGTCCACGCGCGCTCGTTTCCTGGCTTGGGATTGAGGGTCGACCTTGGGAATGGTACTTGGTGTGTCCGTCTCACCCCTCAACTGACTGAGGTCTCTCTTCCTCGTGGCGGGTTGCATTTGTACTGCTGGTGCGGGCTCAGAAGGACCATCTATCTCATCCTCGTACTCGGAGCCCTCTTCCAACGAGTCATACTCCGAATCGTACTGCAGCGCTGTCAGCAAATGCGATGCAAATCTGGGTTGGCCCTCGGAGATGAGGCGGTTGGGCTGTCATACATCGTCGGAGGCTTCGGTCTCAACCGCGCCGTTCTGCTGATCGTGCTGATTCTGCACCAGGGCGAGGACGGTGGCGAAGGCGACAAACTCGAGCTGATCGTCTTGAATGATGTCCTGGACGACGAGGTCTGTGACATACTGCTGGCTCAGATCCATGCCGGGCGCTGGCAGCTGTGCGATGTCGTGGAGAGGAGAGGAATAGAATCGGCTGCAATTCGCCGCGGTGGTCGGATTACGGATTACCTACGGGCCATGTTCGGGCGGGCTGCGGGCTGCGGTGCGATGGACACCTCAACTACCCGACTCCCCGACTAGGTGGCCTGGAAGGTGGGCGGGTGCTCTGCTGGCAGCCCACTTCACTCACTGCCCGCTGTCCTTTCCCCCCCACCGCCCGCCGACTCGCCGAGGGCCCAGGCCTTCCAAGTGGCAATGTGGGGATGTCTAATCGCTGCGAATCGCCGACAGCGGGCGGCCTTATCCGAGACTTTATCCGGGCGCCGCATCTTCTTTGGGACGGATTAGGAATGCCGGGCAACATTACTCTAGGTGCCTAGATTATCCTATGAAATGTGCTGCTCAACTCATAGGGGAAATAAACTCTACTTGGAAGTGCTCGGGGATGCCAATACATAGTAAATTCTTGAGAGATACCCAACCAACCATTCGTCCATTCATCAGATGGTGCAGAATATTCGAATCTCCGAGCGTTGCGCCAGACAAAATAAGCTGTGGCTTAGACATGGACATCCCGGCACCATCCAAAGCTTGTTGAAGAGAGGAGCACAACAACATCAAACACCGATTCCACTCGCTGCACCTCATAGACGTTGCACAGACATTCCTTCTTTGTCCAAATCACACTCTGTTGATTCATGAGACAGAAACACACTGGGTTCCGCCGTCCGTAAAAGCGTGAATGGCCTGGCTCTCGGCGCGGCCCCGATGTATTAAGATTTAAGGACAGCCTTGGCAGCCGGGGGCCCGATCCTAGATGCCGCACTCTTAGGCGCAATCGACTCCAATCGTCTCACTAGCCCTATCGTCCTAGCCTACCTGGACTTCCTCCCAGCTTCATGGGGCAAGTGTTGCATCCTGGACGGACTGCCATGGTAGCCCTAGGCTCTTTGGTCTCGTCAGCAGAGTCTTCACTCGAAATGAGATCCTCCAGGGCCCGCCCAATAGTGGTGTCCCTGTCTCCCACGGGTCGACTAATGTAGCTCCCGGACTCGATCGTTTTGCCCTTGTCGTTCTCTTCTTTCCCCCTCCTTTGTTCGAATAACCGATCCTTCACTCATTCTCCATCATTATCCTTCTGTGACTATCTCTTGCCTTAGCAGCGCGGGCGCGGCCTCTCTTTATATCTCCTTTGTCTGTCTATATATCGTCCACAATGGCGAATGCAAACGCGAAACAGCTGATCGCCTCCATTCCCGCGTGTGTGAGCGGATGCTTCGAAAATGGAGTCGCCGCGACAGGCTGTGACGAAGATGACTATGACTGCTATTGCTACGCCAACAACCACCAAACTATTGTCGACACTATGGAGGTCTGCTTGAAAAACAAGGAGAGAAAGCTGAATGAAACGTGTACCGATGACGATATGTTCCGTATGTCAATCTCCTCCCCGAACACTTGACTACGACTCATGAGAGGCCATAGAGATGGAAAACAGGTACTGGACTGTCTGTAAGGAGTACTGGGAGCCCACAGGTACTGCGATTGAGCCTGCATCAGCAACAATAACACCAACTAAGACGGCGTCGACTTCATCATCACGGATGACTGCTACGACCTTCACCACTTCTACTTCCACGACCCCCACTACCTCTCAGGGTCCGTCGTCCGTCGATTCAGAGTCAGCCGAAAGCACCAGTACGATATCGAACCCGAACGACGAGGATAGCGGGCTCTCCACCGGAGCCCAAGCCGGTATTGGCGTCGGCGTCGGTCTCGCCGTCATCTTACTCGGAGTCGCCATATTCCTGTGGATGCGGGAACGAAAGAAGCGCCGTGCACTGGAGGAAAAGCTAGTAGAGGCAAACAATGCCTCTGTGATCAGGGGTATGGGCTACGTGAACGACAAGGGCGATGTTTTTGAGATGGAGGGTGACCGGCCCCACGCCGAGGAGCTGCGAGGAGATATGATGACGCCTGAGTTGAATGGAATATCGCACGTCGGTCAGGTAAATCACGCGCCTAGCTCACCGAAGAGCGTCTCGACGGGCACAAGTGTCTCATCACCCTCATGGCCGCAGTCTCCAAACCCTTCCGGGCTATCACCACCGGATAGGTTGCCTAGAGTTCCAAGTTCCGAGTTTGATTCACCTGGCCGATCTCTCCCTCTTCAAGTCTCGAGTGAGGAGGACTCTGCGAGTCCAGATCCTCTAAGACGGGGACCTGCATGATGGTTTTATATCAGCAAGGACAGCAATATGTAGGGAGAGCGGAGTTCGGAATATTGGGTATGCCGTTGCTGCGACGGGGTTCATTTCATATTAACAACAATCTGCATGGAATGCAGTCTTTATAAGAGATATATAGTATATACATAACCAACCTTGAAGAGTACGATTCTCGCCCTCTGTCAAGGGGAACCTTGAGGGTGGTCCCTTGAAGGGGCGGCCTACACCAATGATCAGATGAGGGCGAGGTCATCCGAAGAATCAGTCTTAGAATTGGGCTATTTCAGCCGCTGAGCGGTATAAATTTGACGGTACTAATGCCTGAACGAGGTTTGATGCAAAGTGGTACGAAGGTGGAAAGACTGCGTGTACGTCAGACCACCCGGAGCGGTGCACACTGTGTGTCCTCGACAACAACGCGGTTCATAAGCAATTAACTATCACTTCTCTAGCACCGGTAAGAATTGATCTCACTGACAGAAAGCATAGCTACCAAAGAGTGCGTCACATTAATTCGGTTATAGGATGGCCGACTTGAGTGAGATATTTGCAAGCCTCGGATGCATAGTGCATTGACACTGTGCGGACACTGCCTTCCCGCAGTCCGGTGGCAGCCAACCATTCACAGCCGGGAAATTCCCAAGATTCTCGAGCTTCACCCGAACAACTCTCGCGCGTCGCTGTGATCCATTGGGAGCTGGCCCGGTCCAGCATCTCTTCCCAACCATGTCCGCCTCTCTGCTCCGATCCCGCGCCGCCGTCTCCGGCGCCAAAGCCGCTCCCTCCGTGCGCCCGGCCCTGCCCCGGTCTCCCGTCGTCCAGCGCCGCAATGCCTCATCCTCGTCCTCGTCGCCCGGCGACGGCGCCGTCCCGCTCAAGGCCGCCCTGTACGGCACCGCCGTGGCTGCCGGCCTCTACGTCTCGTACCTCTATGCTACCGATACCCGCTCCTTCGTCCATCGATGGATTGTGCCCCCTACTCTGCGCTACGTCTTCCCCGATGCCGAGGACGCCCACCACGTCGGTACCGTCGCCTTGAAGGTGCTCCACGAAGTCAACCTGCACCCCCGCGAACGCGATACCACGCTCACCGGCCCCGAGTTGTCCGTGTCCGTCTTTGGGACCGAGCTGCAGAACCCAATTGGCATCTCTGCGGGCCTAGACAAGGACGCCGAAATCCCCGATGCGCTGTTTGAATTGGGCGCCGGCGTCGTTGAGGTCGGTGGCTGCACTCCCTTCCCCCAGGCCGGCAACCCGAAGCCTCGCGTGTTCCGCGTTCCCAAGCTCGACGGGATGGTCAACAGATGCGGTCTGAACTCCCGCGGCGCCGACGACATGGCCATCCGATTGCGGGACCGACTTCGGAGATACGCTCGATCAATTGGTGCGACCGAAACAGAGGTGCTCAACGGGGAGGCGAACGTCCCCCCAGGTAGCTTGCGGCCAGGGCGGCTGCTAGCTGTCCAGATTGCCAAGAACAAGGAGACAGACGAGAAAGACGAACAGGCTGTGGCTCAGGACTACGTCTACTGTGTCCGAAGGCTGGCGCGCTATGCCGATGTGCTAGTCGTGAACGTCAGCAGCCCCAACACTCCCGGTCTGCGCGAGCTGCAGGCAACGGAGCCCCTCACCAGACTGCTGAGTGCTGTCGTCGACGCGGCTTCCAGGACGGACCGAAAGCAGCGCCCCAAAGTCATGGTCAAGGTCTCCCCAGACGAGGATGAGGATGCGCAGATAGAAGGTATCGTCCAAGCTGTTCACAGGAGTGGTGTTGACGGAGTCATCGTCGGCAACACCACTAAGCGAAGAACTGGCGTGATCCCCGGGGGCATCACGCTCACCACCAAGGAGGTTTCCAACCTCCACGAGACCGGTGGCTACTCTGGCCCGGCCATGTTCAGCAGGACACTCGACCTTGTGGGACGATACCGTAAGCTGCTCGATAACTATGCCTTTGAGACTGGAAAGAACGCTGCACCCACCACGCAAAAGGTTATCTTTGCCACGGGAGGTATCACAAACGGCGAAGAGGCACGCAAGATTCTCAACGCTGGCGCGAGCGTGGCAATGGTGTATACGGGGATGGTTTACGGTGGAGCGGGAACTGTGACGCGGATCAAGCGCGAGCTAAAAGATAAGGCGTAGACACTGTTAGACCGGACATAGCATATTTCAGGTTTCATTGTTTCGACCACCGCGGGCAACTAGGTGGAGTGGCTGGGTGTTCTTCATATTGCAACGTGACTTTCGCATCTTCAAACTGTCTAAGTAGGTAGCTTCCAACAATCCCTTTGGGTATATCCTTAACGTCATTTAGAGGATGAGATGAAAAGCATCCTTGGACTCGCACTATGCCTAGAGAAGAGCCAGTCACCAGGGCCCAAGGAGCCAAAGATTCTCCACTCTAGTTGCACTGCACAATCTCTCGAGATAGACGATGCGACTGGTTGGGTGCATACTTCTTCTTCCATGCAGTCTTCTTCCATGCAGTCTTCTTCCGTCCCATCTCCTCCAATCCAAGCCTACGCTCACGCTCACAAACACGCACGAGGAGGCGTGAGAACTCGTGGGGATATCCACCACACGCATAGGTCATCGCGTCAAACTGCTTCATTTTGAACCTCGCCTGCCACCCCTTCTTCTGTTCCATAGCAAAAACCTCCCTCCCTACGGAGAGGATAAGGAAGTTTCGGAGACAGGCAGACATTGTAGCTAATGAGTATAATTATTATAGTTGTGGTGGTGAAGATGGACGTGATCACGGTGTGAGTTGGTGTTGTTTGTGTTGGTCTGAGAGGAATCAGGGATGGAGAGATATTATCGGCTTCACTTGTTCATTGTTGTTCTTTGAGCAATATTCCTGGCATGCAGGGCATTGTCTGCGGTTATGGTGTTCATTTTGTATAAGCGAACATAAAGGCGTGGTTGTTGCCTTGTTCTTGAGTGTAGGTTTCTTTGAGTATGCTACTTCACTGATTATGATCTTTGTTGCGAATGGTTTTTCTTTCACCCTTCATGATCTCTATAGCGTCTGAACTTACCAAAATTTATCGTGCGGCAATAGGGTAATGAGCTTGGTTGACTTGGGCCTCAGAGTATGTGAACCCACACCATCAATCCATTCGACCATGCTAAGACCTCTCGATCATCCAAGACCAAGCAAAATCAAGTCTATACCGAGAATTGATCAATATCAGTAATGCTTAGGAGTGTTACTTTATCCTATCTGATTTCATTATCATCACAGCCCTGGCGTAGTCTCAGTTCAGAGGAGCTCCATGTAGAACAAGCAGCTAAGCGTCTTGGATACTGACTAATAGAGGACCACAGTCACATATGGCACATGAGTCTATAAAAGTCGGGGAAAATTAAGAGAAGGGGGCAAAGTGGTGGTGATGCCTACATAATGAGGAAGCCATGCAAGGTAGTGCACATACTCGTCAATCAGGATGCAAAACTCGGTCCAGTTTACTACCGTACGTTTAATTTATTTTGAATGCGAGTGGCACCGAGAGACATAGGTATGGAGAAATATAGATGTACGGGGTCGTATGCTGCCTTCTTAAGGTGTGAAGGATGCAGTCGAGTTATTAACCCGTTTCTGACCCGTTGGCTCTTAATTCTGCACCATTGGGGAAAATTCCAGTTCCTGGCAAGGGCACTTTGTCACTTGGGGATTAAAATAAGGCAAGATAATCTCGATAAATTCAAGGTGTACTGTATCTGCGTTATTCTCTCTAGGACCAGTCTGGGTTGCGCTATCAATCTACTCTCTCCTATCCTTACATATTTTCGCCAGTTAGTATTGAGCACTATTAGCTACCCGACTGGTTTCCCCAGCGAGAGTTCTTCTCTTCATTCTCACAAAATGCGAAAGAAATCGGCCAGAAATTCAACGTGGCGTTCTTCCGGCACCTCACTCACAATCCTTTGGGCAGGATGGCCCTGGGCCAAAAGACGCTTCTGCTGAGAGACTACCACCGCTTCATGCGCGTCCGCCCATGCGACTTCGAGTGCCCAGACCCAGACGGCCGACACACGGAACAAGCTCTTCATCAAAAGCTTGACCGACAGCTCTGGATCCATCTTGACCTCCTCCAGCTCGGCCTTTCCGTCGAGAATGATGTGATCTGTGCTGAACACGCCGTCAATAATTCGAGGCGAGAAGATCCCGTCCATCCGGGATCCGAAAGTGAGGATAACGAACATTCGGATCCAGATTGCGTGTCGCCAGTCGAGACGATCATCAAAGCAGCACTGACAAAGTAGAAGCTTCAAATCTCCCGTTTCAAGAAAAGAACGATACAGGGGGGCAAAGTCCTTTTGGATGAGGCCCCAGTAGCCGTCAATGCGAAAGTCAGGAAGGCCGGTGGACTTGGTGGGACAGCGCAAATACCAATCCGATAAGTCCTGTGTCTTCAACTCAAGAATGGAGACACACTGCTGCAGATGGGAAACATGCTTGATGATGCCGCTCATCGAACCGTAGGTGCGGAATGGCTCCTCGATGGCCATGTTTGGGCGTACACTGTGATACTGGAGCCAAGAATCTCCTTCCTCATGAGCTCCGTACTCCCAGAAGGACTTCGAGTTCTTGTCAACCGTCAACTTGTCGAGAAAGACCTTGCTGTCCAGTTGAGAGTGATCCAATTTCCAATCGTCGGCGAGATTGGGGCCAAAGAGCCACCACACCTTCTCGAACCCGATTGAATTCGATTGATCTACTCCAACCCAGTCCTCGAGGGAAATGCTTTCTTCCAGAAAAGACATGTTGGCGTCGTGATTACCCTTCGCAGTTGGTTGCGTGACTCTGCAGAGCAGAAGTGCAAGGTGTGCGTGGGCGCGGGTGTGTGTGGTGGAGGAATGAAAGTTGTCCAGGAGAGGCGGCGGAATGGTCGACTTTATAGTAGAAGGCTGCCTGCTAGAAACAGTAGACTGTTCTTGGACTCTACTCGCAGTTCAAGGGCTTCGTCAACCATGGTGAGGAACACGAGATTTTGCACCGCTATATATGCAAGAGAACACTGGCTGAAATGAACCACTATGCCGATGTGGAGTTCAATCACTTTTCTCTCGATACCAGTAGGCATTCGCGTCTCTCAAATGTTCCTTTACCTTCGATAGAAATTAGGCAGCAAGGATACCGTCTTTCTAAGATCAACAAACACTATGACTAGTAGACATACCGGCATCGTTGATGTTCAAGAGACTTGGTGATTGAGCCAGTCGGATCCCAATTCCAATCCTACTCTTACCCTCTGTGCCGGTCTGTGATAGACTACCTTCTTTGGATGGCATACCAAGCGACCAAACGTAAGAGGTTCGACGGGTTCAGAATGAGGTAAAAAAGAAAAACCCACTGCCTAGGTAGTTCAGTTTCAGGTATTTAAAATGTTATCTTGGGAGGATGGTATCTAACCTAAGTACTTAAGGTGCCCTCGATTTGACTGCGCGGATGCTTACTGGCCTTCCTCCTATAGCGGTCCGGGAACTAGAACCAATCCACATTCATTTTGATCACCCGGAATCAACATATTGACACAGTGTAGCCACCACTGTAAGCAGATCTGGGGTAGACGTGATTGATAGTCAACGTTGAGTGCCAAGGCATGTGAGTTTGTGACACGGAACCACGCTAAGCCACCTAGAGAAGCGATAACCCTCCGTGTTCGCTTGAATGCAACTTCACCTCAACATCAACCTTGCAACGCCAAAAGGACGCCCGTGACCTTCAACCTCAGTCATGGCGTGCGACTGCTGTGGACCGCCGGCGCAGTCCCCTGAGCCGATCCAGATACAGCTGGAGATTCAGGACGATGATGCCTCGGGCTGTTGTAGCGACAAGGCGTGTGATGGTGGCGGTGACACCTTTAGCTCTAAGAGCGAGGAGACCAAGCCGCAGGACACCGGCGAGAAGGCTCCTGTTGATTTATGTGACGCCGGCAAAAACCTTGAAGACACTGCCAGCGAGGATACTACTGTCCCCGATTGCTGTCGTGGCATACAGGCGCCTTGCTGCGATGTCTCCTGTCTTGACCGTCTTGCCCTGCGCGAGTGTGAGAAGAACAGCTCGACGGCTCAAGTCGATGGCATTTCGAGTGGTAGGCTTTCTTTTTAACCGTCTTCTATGAGAAGGCCCACTGACGCATTTTCTAGGATCTAAGAGCTGCTCTCAGGCTACATCCTCTTGTGCTGGGGCAGTAAATGGCGAAGCATGTGGCCAGCATCGTCGTTCCGCCCGCGATCATTACGGGTCTACCCTGGAGGCTATCGGTTGCATCTGTCGCGCTCTCTTGGCTCTTGGTTTGGACTCTTGCTGCGAGTCCCCAAAGCGACCATCGGCGGAGAGAAGTCGCTACTTCAAGGCATCGTCTGCGAGATCCCTCCCACGCTCTTCGATTGAATCATGCTGCTCCACAGGCTCTTGCACAGAGAGTCCTGCTGCAAAGAAAAGTGTGTTTCGACGCAAGGGAGTCGGTCGCAGCTCTAAAGAGAGCCTCAAGGACGATGACTGCTCCAAATCTTGTTGTGCGAAGGCTCCAGCAGAGACGGCACCGAAGCTCCCACGAACCGGGTGCTCCAATTCTTGCTGCGACGATAGTGACAACATATCGAAGGAGCCTCCCCCCGATGCTTGCCCTGGATCTTGCTGCAAGCCAGCAAACACCAACGCAGCCAAGGCCGCTTTGGATCGTGGCTGCTTGGATCCTTGCTGCGCGCCGAAGGAGTCTACCGCTGTGGTAAAGTCTCCTATCGAAGAGTGCGCTGGATCTTGCTGTGGAACAATGAAGACCAAAGATGTGCTAAAGGTTTCCAAGTCGAGCTGCGCCGACTCGTGCTGTGAACCGAAGAAAGTCGACGCTCCGGCTCGCTCTTGCTCCGATGGCTGTTGTTCTTCCGAAAAGCCATCCGCGGGCCTGGGAGGACGAGACGGCACGATTGTTGCTGTTCAAGATTTGGAGAGTCAGGGCATGGGCAATGAACGCATTGTTCTCAGCATCTCCGGCATGACATGTACCGGCTGTGAGACAAAGCTGAACAGAACTCTTGCCACAGTGCCTGCTGTCAAGAACTTGAAAACAAGCCTGGTTCTGTCCAGAGCTGAGTTCAATCTCGATCTTCGCCTCAGCTCCGTTGATGAAGTTATCAAGCATCTGGAACGAACGACTGAGTTCAAGTGCCAGAGAATCTCGAACAAAGGAACAGGCATTGACATCGTTGTTCCAGGTGATCCATCTGGCTTTGTCAATGAGACATGGCCAGCGGGAGTTACCGATATGCTCGTTATCGAAAATACTACGGTGCAGGTCTCCTTTGACCCTAAGATTGTCGGCGCTCGAGACCTTCTGGAGAAAACTTGGAGCCGTTCCATCGAACTGGCTCCCGTTCGCGGCGATCCGTCACTTGAGGCTGGCCGTAAGCATGCCCGTCATATCGGATACATCACGCTTCTCTCAGCAGTCCTGACCATCCCTGTGTTGGTTTTGGCATGGGCCCCAATCCCGGAAAGAGAGATTGCCTATAGCTCTGCCTCACTCGCACTGGCAACCATTGTTCAGACTGTCATTGCAGGCCCGTTCTACCCCAAAGCTATCAAGGCCCTCGTCTTCTCCAAAGTGATTGAGATGGATCTCCTGATTGTTCTGAGCACGACTGCGGCTTATGTTTTCTCGGTTATCTCATACGGATATCTTCTGGCAGGCGAGCCACTCTCAACCGGACAATTCTTTGAAACAAGCACTCTCCTTGTCACCCTCATTATGGTTGGTCGCTGGGTTGCTGCGCTTGCCCGACAGAGAGCTGTCGAGTCCATCTCAATCCAATCCCTCCAGGCCCCGACTGCCATTCTGGTGGATGAGGATATGGGCTCGGACCAGGAGATTGACGCGCGACTCTTGCAGTATGGCGATGTTTTCAAGGTTCTCCCAGACACTAGGATTCCAACCGATGGCACCGTGATCACGGGCTCCTCCGAGGTAGACGAGTCTATGCTCACTGGAGAATCCAGGCCCGTTGAGAAGTATCCAAAGTCGTCTGTGATTGCCGGGTCGATCAACGGGCCAGGCCTACTATTTGTCCGACTCACTCGCCTCCCCAGCGACAACACCATCAATGCGATCGCGGCTATGGTTGATGAGGCTAAGCTATCAAAGCCTAAGATGCAGGACCTTGCGGATCGAGTAGCATCCTACTTTGTTCCAGTCGTGGTACTTTTGACAATTATCACATTTTCCATCTGGATCGCGGTAGGAGTGGCTGGACGGGGCCAGAGCGGATCCCAAGCAACAGTCCAGGCCATTACCTATGCGATTACCGTACTCATCGTGTCTTGCCCTTGTGCTATTGGCCTCGCAGTGCCAATGGTCATTGTTATCGCCAGTGGTGTAGCCGCGGAAAGGGGTGTCATCTTCAAGTCTGCAGATGCGATCGAGGTCGCGTACAAGGCCTCACATGTCGTGTTTGACAAAACAGGAACTTTGACCCATGGAAATCTCGCAGTTACTGAGGAGCGTTCTGTTACGTCAGATGAAACCTCGTTGTCGCTCCTGCTGGGTCTGGTTGGGGACAGTCGACACCCGGTTTCAGTCGCTGTTGCTGCACACCTTAAGAACAACGGAGTTCAACCATCTGCTGTGCCTGAACCCAAGAGCCTGACGGGCCGAGGAATCGAAACAACAACAGGTGATCAAGTACTAAGGGCTGGAAACTCTCGTTGGTTGAATCTCTCCTCCCATGACATTGTTCAGCCACTGCTCGCGCAACGCTATACGGTCTTTTGCTTCACGATCAACGATACTCTCGCAGCTGTATATGGTCTTGAAGATGATCTCCGGGCTGATTCCGCCGAAACGATCCGGTCTCTGCAAGATCGTGGCGTCTCTGTCCACGTGGTCTCTGGTGATGATGAAGGTGCTGTTCAGAGCGTGGCGACGAAGCTTGGCATCCCCGATGAAAACGTCCGAGCTCGAAGCTCTCCTGCCGACAAGAAGGACTACATCCAGACCCTCCTCGGTGATGCGAAAGATAGCAAGAAACCAGTCGTAATCTTCTGTGGCGATGGAACCAACGATGCTGTCGCTCTCGTCCAGGCGACGATCGGCGTCCACATGAACGAAGGCACCGCCGTCGCACAGTCTGCCGCAGATGTCGTCCTGATGCGGCCCGCGCTATCCGGGATTCTCACCATGATGAACGCCAGCAGAGCCTCGGTCAACCGCATCAAGTTCAACTTTGCCTGGAGCTTCGTCTACAACGTTTTTGCTGTCCTCCTGGCCGCCGGGGCGTTCGTCAAGGCCAGAATTCCTCCGGAGTTTGCAGGACTGGGCGAGCTTGTGAGTGTACTGCCAGTCATTGCCGCCGCGGTGCTTCTGCGTTGGTCCAAGTTCTAGCGAAAGCGAGGCCGAGGCCGAAGGGAGTTTTAGGATGAGTTCCTAGGACTTGCTTTCGTTGCGGTCGAGAGCACCATATCTCAATCTGCCAAACTGTTACTTTCTTAACCGCCCGATTTTAACCCACCTTTTGCACAGGCTGCGTTTCTGTTGTTACCTCACCTTGATGTTCAGGTTGATACGTACTGATTTCTGAACGTTGTTTCGGAATTAGTATTTCTCTCCCACAGGACCAGATTTATACTGAAATTTAAATATCACTAGCTCTACAAACTGTGGTGATTGTCCCGCACAGCCGAAGCTTAGCAGTTCAGTGAATTATGTGATGTGTAAAACTGCGTCATAAATATGTCCGAGAACACAGTCCATGCTGTTCCTCCCCTGCCTAAAAGAACAAGCCCTTTATGATTCCCTTACTTCCATTCCAATTTCTGATCGCTCTCGTACCTTATTTAACGCCCGATTATTAGTACAAGATTTTAAACACATGTCGCGTCGAAGTGTCGACGGCCGGGAACACATCATCGAAACAACTCTGCCAGCCACACCCAGCCGCACAATAGGGGCACCAATGCAAGCAAGATCCACCATAGCTCGATGGTCAGTTTTACTTGTAACCAGCGGGGTATTCGTCGACTGATTATAGAACGGTGCGAGCACATCCTCGTGCCGTAAACGAGGCAGCCGAGACCTGGTCGGGATTCGCATTCGATGTGCTCTCGGCGACGTTGCATCAGTAGCCTATTGCCAATTATCAATCAGCTATCCATGAGTAACGGTCCTCGAACGGATGGCTTACGGAACGCTACCCCGGCAGAAGCGGAGGTCACTGCCCAGATCACATCGCCGGTCATTGGGGCATTCGAGATGGAGACTTCGGCGCTCCATGAGCCATTCAACCTTGAGGTTGACGCCTGTGTCGACGAGGGAGTACAAGTGGGCATTGGTATGTTTCAGAGATAGAGCGTCCGGGTAGATGAGCATCTTGGATATGGCTAGGTGGATCTCGGTCGGCAGAGACATGAAAGTCAGGGGAGACTCTTCCTCGATTGTGCTGAGGGCCGAGACGGGTCCGGCTTTGTCCACGGCCCCGGAGCCGGAGGTGGGGCGAAAGCGGAGGAAGGTGGCCATCTCGGGAGGGCGAGGGCGGGCCGTGGCGTTTTGGACGGGGAGGCTCGGTTCCGGCAGCGGGTGTGACGGCGACGGCGATGGCGGAAGTTGGATCAGTGTTGGATTGGATTGTGCATCTCGGGGCGACTCCACGAAAGCTTTGTATTCGGCTGCTGCCTTGGAAAGGACCCGTGATGGCAGAGGGCGGCAGACTAGCAAGCTAGGTGTCTAGGATACGAAGCGGCCAGCGTGGTCGCAGGTCAGGCAGCCAAGCCACTTTGCGGTGCAGTCCTAGCGAGTTTCAGGGGAACTACGCTACTAGGGAGAGAGGCGCTGGAAGTGGGCAGCAATGCATTTTCGAGCGAAGTCCTCCAGGGCAGACAGGTAGTTATCTGGCCGAGTCCTAGTTATCTGTCCGGCGATGGACTAAGTTATGTGCAAGGTCCGTCTGATATTTGAAGGTTGAGTATGCTGGGAGGCGGCCGCATTCGTCCGTGGTTGGCCTGATGAACCGGGCTAGGACTGCGCTGCATGCGCCTAGTCTAACTAGTCTAGTTAGATGCTGGGCTGAGAGTCCGTGTTCAGCAGTCAGCACGATTGTATCGTGCCCCGAGGCCACTGATTCGGCGAGACAGGGGAAATTTGACACAATTCAGCCCTGCAGTGCAGTGCTGGTGTCTCTTATTTGTTTCAGTTTCGCGATTTGCTTGAGTTAACTCATTAGTCTCGAGTCCTATTTTGCGAACTACCTAGGTAACTATCTAGGTTGCTAGGTAATTTGGGCGTCCCGAATTTCGGTGCCTATTGGAGGCATCCATCCCATGAACCAGACCTGGAAAGTCGGTGCCTGAAAGCGGCGTGCAAAGACATAACACACGTGACTCCGTGATTCGCTCGCGCGCGTCATTCGCAGTACCCAAACACGCTGGATACCGCCTCGGCCCAAACGCCACTTCTACATCGTCATGAACCACCTTCTTGCTCACAATTGCTATCATGACGCTGGACAGCGACAGCGAATTTGGATATGACTTCTCCGTCGAGGAGGAGGACTTGCTCATCCAGTTGGCCTCGAATAACCCCACAACCCCGCGCCTGCCGCCCCCGCCGCCGGATGTGAAGCTGGACGTGATAGACTCGGTTCCAGGAAGAACCGATCACTTCGTCAAACAAGATGTCGGGGCAGAGCATAAGAGCCCCCCGGGGTTTGGCATGGCTCGTACCACAGCAGCATACCCTAAGCAGGTGACTGTGGATGTGCCACAGCTGCCTCCCGGCCCGGTTGCCCCGCCTGGCAACGACGTCTACTACCCGGATCGTATGTATTGATCCTCCGAAAGGGCTTCCTCAGACTAACTGACCGGAAGCGTTTAGTGAAGGGCGCTTTGTCGATACTCGAGGCTACCCCGCGCCTCCCTGAGAAAGCTAAGCCAGCATATGACACCGCCGACGACGACCCCTTCAACGACGGCCGCTCCCCTCTGCAAAGATTCCGATCGTACCCGAGAAAGCCGTTGACCGTCTCCGATCTCAACGCAGGAGCGTGGTGCGAGCTGCAGTACTGGTACACGCTGACGAGACTACCCGGCGGCCGAAGAACCAGGACGCAAGCAATGCGACAGGGTTCCAAGGTCCATCAAAAGCTTGAGGATGAAGTCCACACTACGGTGAAGATCGATATAATGAGCAAGGAAGATGGGTTCGGCCTGAGGCTGTGGAATCTGGTCCAAGGATTGAGGACCTTGCGAGAGACAGGCCTCACACGGGAGCTGGAGGTTTGGGGAATGGTTGACGACAACCTTGTTAATGGCATCATCGACAGCGTCAGCTACGAGAACCCGAATCCCGAATTTGAGGAGGAGCTTTCGAGCCAAGAGTCGCAAGGAAACTTTCGCCAGTCATCACTGACTGACTATTTTCCGCCGAGTCAGTCGGAAAAGGCAAGCCATCCAGGGCCCAAAATTTATCTTGCCGACGTCAAAACTCGCGGGTCTCTAGCTCCTGTGTCCAACGCTCAACTCCGACCTTCAAAGATCCAACTTCTTCTCTACCATCGATTCTTATCGGCAATGGCAGCTGGAGAATTGAATTTCTTGAAAGTCTTCAGGCGGTATGGCCTGGACCCTGACGACCCGTTTTCTGACACGTTCATGGCACAAATCGGAGGCTTGCACGACGAAATATTTGTGGACGCCCCTTCCAGCTCAGCGATAGAGCTTCTTCCTACCAGATCCAAGCATGGGAGCACCCCTTCTGAATCTCAGACAAGTACAAGCTCGGCAGACCCTGATATCCTCAACTACCGGACCTTACGAGAATTGCTGCCCTTCGTGAAGCAAGAGTTGGCCGTCACCTTTCCTCATGGAGAGCATTCCCTGGGTCACATGCTTCGAGTCCAGTACCTTCATCGCAGTGACGGCCGAGAAATCGACGTGCACGACTTCCCGGTATCTCGCCAGGCATTGGACGCCTACCTGTCCAAGTACATGACATGGTGGCGTGGGGAACGAAAGGCGACTGGCGTCGACATTGAGGAGGCGTTCAAGTGTCAGACATGTGAATTCGTCTCGGACTGCTCTTGGCGCCAGGGCTTAGACGAAGAGCGTGTACGGAAAGCTCAGCAAAAGGTGCGGGCAATGCGGCGAGTCGACGCAAAGTGATTAGTTTTCGAAAATGGACGAATTATGAAGCACAGCGGACGTTTGAGGAGACGGGTTCTCTAAGGTTCAAATGATGAGGCATGACGTGTCTACGCAATTGGGGGCCGTGTCATTCCAATCAGATTGACTGCGTTCTCACCAAAATGAGGGATGGATGGCGGCTCGCCAAGTCAGCGAATTGCATACTCTGTGCGACGACCGCTGTGGACTAAGTGTGGTCGCTTCGCATCTGGCGGAGGATGACGGAGGGTTCTCGTGTTGGTCTGGGCAACGCAGACATTCATTCCAGTGCCCACGGCCTCATAGCCGGTCCGAGGAGAATGATCTTGTCCCCTCACTGCGATACGATCTCGACTAGGGTGCCTCCTTGCCAACGACTTCCCAGCAAAACAGGAAAGAAAAAAAGTGATATGATGTTTGTCCCTATACAGTATACACAGGGACTTGGGGGCCAAGTGACATGGCACCCCAGAGCCTGATTGCTATTCATACGATTTACGGACCGACTAGCCTAGAATCCAGCCCAAACCCCCAGCCAGATATGCACAACGACCAGCGCTACACCAAACTGGCTCTTTTATGCTGCATCTCGGTAACACCGGCTGCTGACTACTGCCCAGCCAGCCTTCTCTCCACTCGACTCGCGTCCACAAGGTTGCGCTTGAACCACCGGATCCGAAGCTCTTGCATGGCGCCCCGTCAACTGGATGGGTCGCACGGAACGGTCTGCAACTCTACATGGGTAATCGAGGGGGTGGCGATCGGCAGCGCAGATGTTCCTTTCCAGCCAACACCCTTTCCACCAGTAAGGTTTCCTCTTACTACTTCAACCGGCGGCCGCTTGAGGATCAAGCCAATTGTGTCATGCCTCGTCCCTATCAGAGTATGGCAGGGGCTCTCCTCTGCCCGAGGATGAACCTTTGTCTGGTATGGAGAACAGTACGAGCAAATGAGGTGGATGTCGACATTCAGTGCTATCATTTGCCAAATAAGCAGAAGCCACCGCGTCTATGCAACGACCATGCAGCATCCAAAATCCTGCAGCTTGAGCGCATTGTCGTACAAAACCCCATGAGTGCGATCAAATCAACCCAGACTTCATCTCGGTCTGAGAGCTATCAACCAGCGGCCGTTGGGGACTGTGTTTCGCTAGCTCGGAGCTTTTTCGCATTAGCCTCGCGATGGCCAAGTTTGTCGAGCTTTCATATGCAACAGGCGTCTCCAGGGTCCAGCCAGCGGGGATCTTCAGGATGAAGGGTCTCAGTGCACAACTCTGGCACGGCAGACTGCATGAGCTGATGAGGAGAGTCGCAGCCCAGGTGTCGGATCTTCCCCCACGCTCTGGTCTAGTAGCGACCCAGGTGGAGGAGCCCTGCACGTGAGACGACGGTGTTGCTTGACAGGAGCCGGGGTGCTAGATGGCGTCGCATCTTTCGCTTAGTTGGCTTTGAAAGGTTAAGGCCATTAGACAGACATGGGCTTGCTGACCAAATCGACGCTTCTGCAGGCCAGCCACTATCTCCGACCACCCTCTGCCCCTGGCCATGATCCACACATCCAAGTATGGCTTCGTGATAATTAAGTAATCCGTGTTTGCAGACGAACTTGCAGACAGACTCAGGTACATAAGATCATGTCATACACCAGCTCCGCACCTGAGGTGCTGGTTAGGAAGGGGAGCGAAACGACTTTCGATTGTCACCTGTGAACTGCCTGTGAACTGGCAAGATGTCGAGTGATGTGATCAACTTCAACAAGCCGTGCAGCGCCTGCCGCCGTCGCAAGGTGCGGTGTGACAAGGCCCAGCCCTGCAACAACTGCATCCGCCACAGAGTCTCCTGCGTCTATGAAGCCCCGCGGGAGTCTGTCGTGAGCCAGCAGGTGCTCCAGGACCGAGTAGAGCGACTGGAACGCATGGTGGAAGACCTGACGGCTTTTTCGCTTTCCAACCATGGAACACATCACAATCGAACCAACTCCTCTTCTTCGAACAGCCCGTTTAGCAGCTTTGACGATTACATGGACGTCCCCATCGATGCGGGCAACCAAGTCTTCGGCACCGCCAACTCTTACCACATGGGCCCGGATTCCTGGATGAACCTTGATCATCTGGGATATTCGCCTCACCACCTTCTGAACATGTGCTCTGAAGATGACGCCGAGGAACGACCAGCGTGGGCTCTATCTCTCTCTCACCCGCGACCCAAGGATTTGTCTCATCTTCACCTTCCTATCTACAAGGAGGATACGATGATCGGCATGTTTTTCGAGTCTGTTGAACCATTTATCCGGATCAACCATCAGGGCTATTTCTGGCAGCTGGTTGGCGAGTTCCGTCAAGGGACGTGTCCCTACGGGCGAGAGGTCGAGTCGCTCATGTTTGCGACGCAATACCTCACCGCATCTGTGCTTCCGGCGGCTCTAATTCAGGACAAGCTGGTTCTCGTTAAATCCGACCTCATCAGCCACCTCCAGAAGGCGACGGAGCTTGCATTTGATCAGGCGAATGTCATGAGGAGCCGAAGTACGGTGTTGTTCAATGCCCTATTGTACTACATCGTGAGTTATATCGCCCCATCAATTGAGCTACTACTGACAAAACTCTAGACTTGTCAGTTTCATACTGGCAACTGCGAAGCAGGATCCACTCTTCTTGGACTTGCCAGCAGCATTGCTAGGCGTATCGGCATGCACCGAGACCCAGCTTATTATGGCTATACAACTTGGTGCGTTGAGATGAGACGGCGGATGTGGGGGCATCTTGCTACTCTAGATGCACAATCGTGTAACGCAGACGGGTCCGAATCAGTCTTGATGTCTCTCAGCGACGTCCAGCGTTCCATAAACGTCAATGACGCTGAGTGGAAAACCTCCAGGTTCACGCGAGGCGATCCTGGGCCCCGAGACCGCGAGGGGTTCAGCGATGCAGCTGCCGCCTTAATCAGGAGAGAGATCTGCAGGACGAGCCACAACGTCTCAGAGGCTCGAAAAACTGTGGCGAGCTGTTCTGATCTGGTGGTGATCATCGAAGAGACGACAAAGTATGTCCAGCTCAAGTTCCTCCACCAATTCGACGGCTCGGATCCTATGCACAATGTCATCACGAGATGGTATCACGCTATGATCAAGTCGTTGACTGTTTCGGTACTATACCTGCATGCATCGCCATCAAAGCCCAAGCTTCATTGCCATATCTTTGAGCAATTACAGGCCCGGTAAGTTCCCTTTTGAAGTTAGCCTGGATCGAATACTAACATCTGTAGCCTTTACGACGAATGCCTCGCCTGCCTCGAGGAGTTCACACAGGGAGAAAAGGCAGCGACAGAGTACCATTGGCAATGGGCATTTCGATGGCCGATGCCTCTTCATGTCATCGCCGGTCTCCTCTCTGGCCTGTCTTGTCTACCAGTCCACCGAGATACAGACAGAGCGTGGGAGCAAGTTGAAGCTGCGTTCCGCCGGTACAACAACGACGATACATCCATGGCAAAAGTCCCAGCATGGCACTCGATCGAGACGCTGTGTGACCAAGCCATAGCTCACCACCCAAGCCAGAAACACGAAGGTCGCGCGTACACCAAACGCACGCACACTTCGAGCCCAGTGGAGGGGGCGGAACTACACAAGTTGGTAGGTATGCCTTGCGGGGGGGTCTACGGGATTGAGATCTTTGATGAGAGCTTTAGAAAACAAGTTCTAGGAGAGGCGAATTCGGCCGAAACGATCAGCTTGGGCTTTTCGGACACGGAGATTGACGCGGTCTTCTTCAACGTCAACGGGGATGATGAGCTTTTGTCTATTGATATCTAAACAGCAGGATAAGTCACATATATTTAGGAGATTTGCACGCGTTTAAATTAGAATATGATATCACTCATTTCCCTGAGGTCTTATTCCTGGAGCTCATTTATATCTAAATTAGGTACGGAAATGCTTCACTGCTTTCTATGTCGGTGAGTGCGGGTCATGCCGAAGCCCCATCCATCTGTTACGTTACAGTTAGCGCATACTCTTCACGGACTTGTGAGGTTAGTTATGCTTACATTGAGCGGGAACGTGGATGTCGACGTCGAGCTCATCGGCCCAGTGCCAGACCAAGTTGGGGTCCTTGAGGAACTCTCGACCGACCAGAACGGCGTCGACGGAGCCGTCGCTCAGGTAGCCCTGGGCTTGCTTTCCGGAGGTGATGTTGCCCACGGCGCTGACAAAGGTGGGAGTTCCCGCGACGGCCTTCTTCACGGCCGTGGCATACGGCACTTGGTATCCGGGGCCGCCACTGATCTTCTGCCTGTTGTCGAGGCCGCCGCCGGAGATGTCGAGGAAGTCGACGCCCTTGTCTGCGAGGATCTTGGCCAACTTGGCGGCCTCCTCGATGTGCCACTGCGGGAGAGACGGGTCGAAGTCTAGGTAGTCGGTGCCGGGTATCCGGACCAGGACCGGGTAGTCGGCGGGGACGATCTGTCGTGTGAGTTCGACGACCTCGATTAGGAGACGGGTGCGGTTCTCGAAGGAGCCGCCGTACTCGTCGGTGCGCTGGTTGGACGCCGGGGAGAGGAACGAGTTGAGGAGGTACCCGTGGGCGGCGTGGACTTCAATGGCCTGGGCGGGTCAGAACCTGTGAACTTTGGCTGGGTGTTTCGGTAGGAGACTTACATCAAATCCGACTTCGAGGGCCCTCTTTACCGCGGCGACCCAGTCTTGCTTGAACTTGTTGATGTCGTCCTTGGTCATGGCTTTCGGCACAACGGTTTCGGAGCTGAATGGGACGGCACTTGGGGCAACGACATCATCGGGCCAGCCGTCAGCCTAGGAGGTATCTTGTTAGTCTTTTGAGTCTACTATCATCACTTGGTGGAGAATTCCTTTTACCTCCTTCACCGCGACGGCCTTGCGGTCTAGCCACGGAGCCACAGTAGACGCCTTGCGACCGGCATGGCCCATCTGGATAGCCATCTTGCTGTTCTGGCTGTGCGCAAATTCGACAATCTCCTTCAGGGGCCCCATCTGGCCGTCCTCCCAGATTCCGGCGTCCTGGGGAGTAATGCGGCCCTCGGGCGAGACGGCGTGCACCTCGGTGATGACGAGGGCCGGGCCGCGGGCGGTGAAGCTGCCGAGATGCTGCCTGTGCCAGGGCGTCATGTAGCCGTTCTTGGCCGAGTACTGGCACATGGGCGAGACGACGATGCGGTTGTGCAGCGTCAGGCCGCGGAGCTTCAGCGGCGCGAAGATGCTGCGCTCGGGCTGGACGTCCCAGGGCGTCCCGGCGGGGGGGTCTTGGACGGGCGTGTAGAAGGGGACCTGCGGAGGAGGGTCATGTTAGTGGCGTGTTAGGGGAGGTTTTTGTGGGAGTGGTAGCGACGCACATCTTTGGCGGCGGTGTTGACGATGACCTTTCGGGTCTCTTGAGTTTGGGCCATTGTGGAGGAGAGCAGTGATGACGGTGGTGTTGATGCTGGCTGTAAACTTATAGAACCCAGTGTGTATAAGTTAAGTCTCAATTGTCTACTTTCTCTCACATCCAAAACGGGAGGAGGCCTTATTTATTATACATGTCCCCTTCAACGCTCGGCTCCAAATCATGCGATCCCCTCTCGCGAGACGCCGAGTCCCACGCTGAAGCTGCTTCGAACGGGCAACCACCCCGGCGTTCTGATGCGGATGCCGTGTAACCGCACACACGTCAACAGCGTTGCGCTCGCCGAACCAGCGCCGATTTTCCGCGTCGCCGAACCCTGGGGACGATGACCCGGAGTTAAAGCATGCATCTGTCAGCCAGAAAGATCCACAGAAAGAGAGTACGAGGGAACAAGGTCGCGATTACACGCAAAGTCGCGAAGGCCGAAGTCGGGAATAAACGTCGACGGGCATGTCGCGGGGTTGCCGGCAGGTCTAGTTTGGCGTTAGTTCGACCAGGCTAGGCACATGGCTTTACGAATATAGCTGCATTGAGTGTCGGCCGATCGTGCATACTTATGTAGGGCTGCGTTCGTGGGCTATCCTGGCCGTTGGGCGACGCCCTTACGTCATGGTGCGGGCTTGAAAAGCAGCCAACGTTGGAGATCAACAGAGACGAAGTCCCTGATTATTACAATGTCATTGAATCACCGATGGATCTGTCGACTATGGAGGAAAAGTTGGAGCGTGATTCTTACACTACCCCGAAAGACCTCATCAGCGATCTCAAATTAGTCTTCAGCAATTTGTCAGCGGTATAATGACGCAACAACGGTGTACCACAAGTGTGCGGCCAGGCTAGAGAAGCACATGTGGAGTCTCGTCAAGGATATTCCAGAGTGGTTTGACTTACTTGAAGATGATTAGTGCTGGTGCATCCCTTTTTTATCAAATATTGATCTGTTGCTGGACGAAGCGAGTGTTTAGTTAGTGATAAAAATTCCTTTCTATTATTGATAGTGTTACGGTCAAACTAGACAAGACTCATTGGATGTTTCATTAGAATTTGAAATAACTATGTAGTGGTTTATCTAGCGATTTCATACACGCTTTACTTTCTCCCTAACGTACGTAGAGTGTTGGCAGTCACTATAAGTCCTACAGCTCTTGAACTGTTTGATCAAGTTGCTCTCGTGTCATATAACTTAGAACCTGTCTCTCCTAGTAAGGCCCTACTAGGTCTTTAAGGAATAAACACAGACATGGCATTATGACCAATTAACTTATACTGAACTCCAACTCACTCTACACCCACCTCGGCAGCAAATACAACATTAGTAGAGGTGAGCTATTAGTTATTCAAAAAGACTACCAGTTGAGTAACCGTTAATAATGTTTTCAAGAGAGAGGTTTTACATCACAAAGAACGGGATATTTAGCAAGAAAATGGAAGGGTCTTATCTCGGATATTCAGCCCCTAAATTCAACGAAACTTGTAGTAGAAAGTGTGATAGAAGCATGGATGTAGTCAAAAGGGTGGGCGTTGTAGGTTTGAAGGTAAGGTTGTGATGCTACAGCAGAAATGCCCTAATCTATAGGCGTTTCCAGTGCCCGCATCTTTCGCTCCCTGGAGGCGTTCTTTCGCTGCCCGGTGCCTATTTAGCACGTGACACAGGCAACCACCTCTGGGGCAACTCACTTCACCTCCCGCCTCACATTGGCACATGGATTGATGCACGAAGCAAACTTCACTCCGAGATGCAAAGATCTTACGATTCTTCTGTAGATAATAACTCCGATGACGAGGAGCAAATTCCCCTCCACCACAAACGGCCTTTTGGGTCTGGTCTGAAGCGCAAGCGGGTCGAGTTCGTCCCCGCCAAGGATCCCGATGCTGGCATCAAGTCGACGATAGAAGGCTCAAAAACGCCGGCGATTGCCATTGGGGACCTTTACGCCAGTGTCGTATTACAGAATGCGTCCCCAGCGCCAACATCAGAAGAAGAATCAACGCCGAAAGACGCCGTAGACATCTGTCCTGTCTGCGCCCTTCCCACCACGGCCTCATCAGGACCACACGAAACCTCTCTCGCTCACCAAGTCTGTCTAACGCACTCTCACCCGCCATCCGCGCTGGACCGCTCACGGATGGGACTCCGCGCCCTGGAAGCACAGGGCTGGGATCCCGATGCGCGAAGGGGTCTGGGCCGCGAGGGCGAGGGGCTGCGATATCCCATCAAGGTGGCGGCCAAGGAGGACACGCTCGGCGTTGGGGCGAGGGTGCCGGACAGCGTGCTGAAGAAGGAGAAGGTGGAGAAGCCCAGGAAGCTCAACCGAAAGGAGATGCGACAGCTTGCGGAGAAGGAGAGGATACGGAACGAGAGGCTCCAGGGGGAGATCTACGGGAGGGTAGATGTGGAGAGGTATCTGAGGGGTGATGGGTGATGGGGTTTTGGGAGGTCGTGATACTCGAAAACTCAGAGATGCGATGAGCTAGGATTTTCTACGTCGAAGCCGACAGCCGGTTTCTGAAGTTTAGAGAAAGGCGTTCATGGAGTTGGATGCTGGTACCGCCACTTGCTGCCTGCCAGGACTTGGGTGTAGGGTCGACACTGGACAAGTCTACCCCGAGAGAGGATAGCCTAAAAGCTACCCTGAAGGACATACACGGCGCATTACGAGGACTTTTTCGGATGTATGTCCTAGCAGCCTGCCCGTGAGGCCAGCGCTGCTATCAATGCAAGTCCCCCCAAGTCAAGCTAAGTCAAGTCAATTCAAATATGAGAATCCTTAAGTATGTTAAATCAAGGTAAAATCTTTCAGACTTGCAAATCATTCAAATCCCTAGATTCTCGATTAGTAATACACTATAGGGTAGGGGTTATTGGGTTTTTCAGGTAGATTACAGTATTTTGACCACATGATCAAAGCTAGGCCCACATTTCCTGTGTTTTCTAGCCACTCAGAGCCTCATATTCACTATAGCCTAATCCCGAGATTCCACGTAGCCATTAACTTCCCTCTTGCATCATCATTTTCATCCTGCCGAGCCCGTCACGTGCCCGTCACGTGCCCTATGAAATAGTGGCTTCAACACCAAGCTTCGTATCCCTAACTAGCAAAAATGGCTCTCGATATCCTCACAATACCACCAATGTCAGCAGAATGTGAGCGCATTTTCAGCCGTGCTAAGCTCACCTTTGGAAGTCAGCGGCACAGCCTAGCTGATACGACCCTAGAGGCAATTGAGTGCTTGAAAAGCTGGAAAGCTGGCTGTTAGGTATGCTGTCAGTTCTGATGAGGGATTTTTTGTATGTGTGCGCCTTAGTAATATTCCCTAGCTTGAACAAGTCACCAAATCAAGTCAATTTCCCGCCGCGCAAGTCAATTACACACCTCCAAAGTCAAGCTCTCGAAAAAGCCGGCTTGACTTGGATTGATAGCAGCGCTGCGTGAGGCATACTGTCCAGGTTCGTCCACTCGGACGAACCCCACCAAGATTAATGAGGGAGACCTTGCGTGACACAGTTTTGTAGGCGATGGTTTGAAACGAGAAACGTGTCAGGAGACGGCATGGAATAGTTATTAAATAGATTGTTTCAATAAAACAATGCCTGGGCCAAATGAGTGTCTTTATTATTGTACTATTTCTTTTCAGGAACCCAAGTGACAACCAACTTGAAGGGAGTTCAAATATGCATTCTCCCAAGCTTTTGGGAATGACCTCATCGGCTGCAGGTCGCGCGCTGTTGGCGGCATGTTCACCGCCGCTGTCCGCGGGAAACGAATGGGCAGCCAGTAAAACACCTTGGGCCGCCAGGCCGCCAAGAAGGGACAGGACTCGGCAGGTGGCGAGACAGGACGTTCGGGCCATTCATAGCGGAGGTTATTAGAGCTGTTAGCGGGAGTCTTACAGCGGTCGTCATCAGCCAACAAACCGGAGGCGGGGATCCACAGCGAACCGACCGGGCTGCGGCTGCTTTGAGTGAAACCCCGCCAAACTCCTGACCGAGGGACGAAGACACGACACCAAACCCGATCTCGACGCAGCCTCGACTCTCGCTCCTGATAAGTTCAATACCGGCTTCGCTCGACCTCGACCTCGACGACTTCGACCTCGACGACTTCGACCTCGACGACTTCGACCTCGACGACTTCGACCTCTTCCGCAGAGACCATCGCCGCCGACTGCCACCCACGTGCCCGGACCAAACCTCCCCGTTGTCGCAACGTTACAATCTCCCCTCCCGGAATCCAATTCCCACCGCCCGTCTCTCCCTTCTCTCCCGAGTTCCCCCAACATCGTGACGGGGCAGCCCGCGCCGTCCAAACGTCCACCATGGGGCTGTCCGTCATTCAAGAACAGCACGATGGTAAATTCCTCCTTCCTCGTCGCTATCGCCCGTGGCTCCGCCGCTCACGCTCATGCTTGCTCCCCAGTGATTCTCGGCCAGATCAAGAGCATCACCAAAGACGACGTACGTTCCAAGCTCCCTCCTCTCCTCTCCTCTCCTCTGCCTCCAGCTAACGCCCGCCGTTCTCGCAGTGGAAATGCCTGATCGTCGACGCAAACTCCAAAAAGATCATCGACAACGCCGTCAAGGCAGATGACATCCTCAACAACAACATCGCCAGTCAGTTCGCCTGCCGCTCCTCCCGCCCATCCACCCGCCCACCTGAGCTGACCCCTCCCTCTCTCCCACCATAGCTATCGAGCGCATCGAAGACCGTCGCGATCCCAACCCCGAGATGGACGCCATCTACATCCTCTCCCCCGAGTCCTTCGCCGTCGACTGCCTCCTCGCCGACTTCGAGATGCGCCGCTACCGCAGCTACTACCTCGTCTGGACCGGCCTCCTCGACCCCTCGCTCCGCCGCAAGATCGACGACTTCCCCGGCGCCCGCCAGCAGCGCGCCGGCTTTTCGACCCTCTTCGTCAACTTCTTCCCCAGGGAATCTCACCTCATCACCTTCCACGATCCTTGGAGCTTTCCCATGCTCTATCACCCAGCGTGCAATGCGATCGTCCCCAAACACATGAAAGGCCTGGCACAAAAGGTATGTTCCAAAGTTCCCGCCGCTATCCAATGTGGAGCGGGAAGGGTTGACACACATCCTAGATCGCCGGTCTCTGCATCACCCTTGGCGAGTATCCGAAAGTGAGGTACTACAAACCGACGAATGCGCTCCACGAAGCCGCCGTTCTAAGCTCGCACTTGGCACGGTTTGTGCAAGAAGAACTAGACTCATACGCACAATGGGATTCCAGCTTCCCGCCACCCTCCCAGCGACCGCAGGCGAACCTCATCATCACAGACCGTTCCATGGACCTCATGGCTCCTCTGGTGCACGAGTTCACATACCAGGCCATGGCACACGACCTCCTCCCGATTAAGGATGGTGAGAAAGTCACCTTCCGCACCACCATCAACGAAGGAACACCGCAGGCCGAGGAAAAGGACATGGAGCTCGCCGAGAAGGACAAGATCTGGGTCGACAACCGCCATCGACACATGAAGGACACCATTGACAAGCTCATGGGCGACTTCCAAAAGTTCCTTGACGAGAACCCGCACTTTACCAACGAGAATGCCGATACCACCAACCTCAACAACATCCGTGACATGTTGGCCGGTCTACCCCAATTCCAGGAGATGAAGGAAGCTTATTCGCTGCACTTAACCATGGCACAGGAGTGTATGAATATCTTCCAGAAACACAAATTGCCTGATATTGCAGTGGTAGAACAGACCTTGGCCACGGGACTAGACGAAGACTTCCGCAAGCCCAAAAATGTCCTCGATTCCGTGGTCCGACTACTCGACGACGAATCAGTTTCGCCTTCTGACCGACTCCGACTCATTATCATGTTCGTGTTATACCGCGATGGTGTCATCTCGGAAGACATCAAGCGATTACTAGCCCATGCCTCCCTACCGCTACAGGACAGCGAGGCTGTGAGCAACTTTGAACATCTCGGGGGGAGGATGATCCACGGCCTTAAAGACGTACGGCATGTCCCGCCGCCTTTGTTCCCTATCGACCCCAAGACAGCTCAGGTAAGTGAGGAGTACGGCCTGTCGCGCTTCGAGCCGGTCCTGAAGCACGCCATCGACGCACTGGCACGAGGCGTCCTGGAGCAAACAAACTTCCCCTACGTGAAGCCGCCGTTGGACCCTAATGAGGACCTCCTGATCGCGCAGGGAGGGTCACTCCGTACCGGCCGGCCAAACTGGGCCGCAGCAGGACGACGTCCTCCAGAGAACCGACAACGAATCATTGTCTTCATGGCTGGAGGAGCAACATACAGCGAGAGCCGCGCGTGCTACGAAGTTGGCGTCGAGCGCAGCCGCGACATTATTCTCGCCACATCGCACATGCTCACTCCCGAGCTCTTCATCCGCCAGGTCCGCGACCTTGGCCGCGATAAGCGCCACCTCGATCTCCCCTTAGAACGTCCCAAGCCTCGTGCCCCAGCCCATCTCTTCGAGCGTCCCGCGCCGCCTCGTCCACCGCCGCAGCAGGCTCCTCCCATGGCCTCAGGCGGTGCGCCACCACCGCGTAGGCCCGTTGTTCCTGGCGGTCTACCCGGTCGTCCAGTCCCGGCAGCAAGTGCTCCTCCCACAGCGGCCATGTCCAACGTCTCGCTGAACCCGTCGAAGCCGTCAGCCAGCAACGGGTCTCACGGGCCCTACCACTACGAAGACCCCAGGGGCTTCAAGGAGAAGAAACGGAGGAATTTCCTGGGCATGAAGAAGTAGGGCTCTCCCATCAGCGGCAGTTCCTTGGGGTCGAGGTCGAGGTCAAGGCGAAGGGCAGGCAGCATCAGCAGCAGTCAGTCGACGGCAAACAGCGGAGAAAGGTCGTGATACCACCGCCAAGACTGCCTCTAGCTCTCCCGGCTGGGCTCATATGCGCCACAAGTAGTTGGGTAAACGGGACGGTTTTCAGTGCACTTTGGTTACGTCTTCCGGAGCGCGGCGTTGTTCTATTTCCGTTTCTTGTTTTTTCTTCTCGACCGCCTCAAGTCGACTCTCAAAGTCCAGGTATTTGATGGGAACCCTCGCATCTTGGGTTGAACACCCGGCTTGGACAGGATGATTGGGTTGACAGGGGGGGGTGGGCCAACACTTTGGTATATAGAGCCCTCCTGTGACGTGCATGTATATATATGTCAATGAGGCGATAATAATCTATCTCTTGGGAAGACCTGGCATTCATGCCTATTATTCCATGTGCTGTATCGTGTGTCCATGGACATTTGGTTGCCCTTGCAGTAGTTACAGAGGCCAAACTGATCGATCGTGACAATCGGTACGTACACAGACACAAGTCAGATCGGATCTCAAGCCGATAATCAAGACACTTTGAAAACACGCCTGTCAATCAAGATCCCATTGAACCCACTAACTAAGCGGCCGACGTTTGCCTCCTTGCCCATCGCCGTGCTTCCAAAAATACAAAACATCAAAAAAAGACTCGAACAAAAAAGGACTTCCTGGTCCCACAATATGCAGAGGGCTCCCCCAGATTTTGGCCCCGCGCCGTCGGGGGAGAGAGTAAGAAAAAAGCAATCGTATTGTAGTAGTAGTAGTAGTAGCTGTGGGTAGTGAGATCTTTTTTGACAGGTTGTGATTTTCGTACATGCTCGGTATATTGCAGATGCGAGTCAAGCATCGACGACCGAAATCGGTAAGCAGGCTTTTAAGGCCTGCCATAGGCAGCGCCACGGCCGGGGTTGCCGGCAGGGGGCATGCCGCGGCCTTCGAATGGTGCGCCGGCAAATTCAGGCACGGGCGGTCCGTTGAAGCCGCCGAGGCCCGGGGGGATGAATCCGTGGGGCGGGCCGCCGTAGAAGCCCGGTGGAGGAGGGGGCATGTTGCGAGGGGGCATGCCACCCATGGCTTCGAGAGGAGGCATAGCGCCGGGAGGGAAGTTGGGAGGGAACATGTGAGGCATGGGCATGTTGCGGTTGGGACCGTTGGGGCCGTTGTGGCCACCGGGGCCACCAGCGAGTCCGGGAGGAGGGATCATGGGTCCGCGCTGGACGGGAGGAGGCATCTGACCTCCGCCGGGCATCCAGCTGGGTGGCATCTGATCCAGTCCGGGAGGAGGCGGCGGGCGCTGCAAGATTTGGGTCGGCTGCTGGTTGGGCCGAGCATCGGGGTCGGCGTTGCGGTAAGGCTCATCCATGGGGAAGCCGGGTGGTGGTTGAGGGCGCATCTGGCGCTGAGCAGCTCTGGGATCTCTGGCGTAGTCAGGTTCCCGGTCGTTGAGCGGAGGCATCTGTTGCTGCTTTTGGGGCTGGGCCATGCGCATGAGCAGTTCGTTGCGCTGCGCATCTGGCGGTGCCCTCATGAGGTTCATCAGGAACTCCGTGTTGCTGTTGTTGCGGGCAATCTCAGGGCGTCCCGAGGGTTGGCTCGGCGCACGCTGGCGCTGGCCGACAAGGTCCTGAAGAAGTTGCTCAGGACGGGCAGACTGCGGCTGCGGTCGCGGAGCGAGGATCTCCTGGACGTGCTGTGGCGGTGGCCTACCCATAGGCATTCCATCCATGCGGCGGTCACCACCGTACTGCTGGAATTGAGGCTCCGGCGACGTCATCGAGTTTGGCTTTCCACCGTTTGAGGGACCCATGTGTGGGGGGGCCGCGAAGGGGGAAGAGCCAGGGGGGGTTGCGCTCATGGTCTGCTTCTGAAGCTTCATGAGGAGCTGCTGGAACGCCTGCCTCTCTTCCTCGGGAGCATGCGGTGCTGCTGGGCCTCCCACCATAGGGAAGGGGAGTCCGTTCATGGGCGGTCCAGACATGGGAGGGCCAGTCATTGGGGGTCCGGCCATTGCCATTGGGGGTGCACTCATCGGAGGTGCCGTCATCTGAGGGGGAGGTTCCGGTCTTCCTCGAACCTCCTCCTGGGCGTGAGAGAAGAAAGAGGTAAACCGAGATGACTTTCCGGCAGCCTTGGACATGTTTGGCTCCGCGGGTTCGCCAGGGGTCGACGTCTCGAGACCTGATTTGGATCCACCGAAAGCCATGAAGAACTTATCCGGGCCGGCTTCAACTGCCGGGGCAGATTGGACAGCGGGCTTCTCAGCTTCAATCGGAGCCTGTACCGTCTCGGGTGGGCCTGACTTGTCGGGAGCTGATGGTGCCCGGTTCTTGGCCTTCTTCATCTCCTCCATCCACTTCTGGAAGTCTTGCTGAGTATGGGCCTCGGGGTGCTCCTCGAGCGGTTCATCGAGCCATTCAGGCTCTCGCTCGACGCGCTGGTCGCGATCGCGGCCCCATCGTCTCTCGTGGGTTCGGTTGTTGTTACGGTCGTCGACAACTTCGGCGTCCTTGTCACGGTCTCTCCAGCTCTTGGCACGATCGATTCGCTCTCGCTTCTCGGGGGCCAAGCCTTCGTTGTTGGTGTTCGTGTTGGAGTTGGATTCGTTCTTGAACCACGGTTCGACCTTGCCCCGATTTAGTCCATTGCGGGCTCGAGCATCGGCGTCGTCTCCGTCCCTCTCTCGAGTGAAGTTGTCAAAGTTGCGCGCGGGACGATCCCGAGGAACCTCGCGCTCATCTCGTTGCTCTCTGGGCGGTCGCTTTTCGTCTCGGAAGTTGCCACCCATGCGGCCATGGAAGCGCTCAGCACCCTCGTGGCCGAAACTCTTGCGCGGCTTGACTGTACTCCAGCCTTCGCCCTCTCCATCGCCCTCGCGGCGGCGGAAACCGTTGGCGGGACGTCCTTCGCGAAAGCGATCAGCGTCGGCGTCGCCATTGCGACTTCGGAAGTTGCCAAATCGACCGAGAGCATCGGGGTCCTTGATAGTCTTGTCGTCAATTGACTTGTTTCCTCGCGCGGAGGCAGAGGCGAAAGCCATTCGAGGGGGTGCAAAGACTATATCTTCGGGATCTAAATGATGCGCACATGTTAACATGTCGACTTGGACCCGCAAGGGTTATTAGCAAGGCAACTGACTGGCACTGTTTCGTGATACATGTCGTTCGAGGCCAGTTCGTCGGGGACCCTGATCGAGGATGGCGTTGTCATTTGATCGAGGTCGCTCGCCGGCCGTCTTCGTCTGAGTACGGGCTTGTTCGGATGGTGGGCTAAAGCAATGTCAGAAACTAGCGGTGGCAGATCAGGACAGTTGTGGCAACTCACCCCATCCACTCCTCTGCGGGAGGGAGATTCGGCGGCCTTATACATAGCGGCGACTCCTGCAGGTACCGCAACTCGTCGGCGCTATATCGAAGAGCCATTGTATGAGAGTTTGCGATGCGATGCGCATCCGACGGGGAAGCGGTCGTCGCACAGGGAGAGGAGGGCGGGCGGAAGAGATTGAGAAGTGGGTTTCGTGTGCGCGGTGAGAGGAACAATGCGGGAGATTGGATCGGGGCAGAATCGTCGCTCAGTAAACGTGTCGGTAATGGAGATCGAGAGGTGAGTGTCGTAGGTCTGGAGAGGTTCAAGAATGGAGGCGAAGGGGTGGTTGTGGTTGTGTGTGTGGTTTTGGTTGAGTTGAGGGTTATCGGCCAAGGTAGTTAGTTAGGTGCGAGGTTGTCGGGCACCTATCCTATGACGGCGAGAGGAGACAAAAGACGACGATGCAGATGGAGAAGAGCTACTGCAAAGGTGACGAGGCGAAAGAGAAGGAGACGAGAGGTGGGCCCGGGATTGGGCTGGCAGTTCTGGAGCCACCAGCCAAGGCTGCGAGGGCGGCCGGAGAGTGAGGGCGAGAAGTGAGGTGAGGGAGGGAGGGCAGTCGGGATGATTCGTTGGCTTCCGTCGCAGGTCGCAGGGGGGGGGGTGGTTTTTATTGCGGCCAGAGGGCCAGAAAGGTATTTGGTGTCGCGAGAATGTGTGCGGCGTGGTGCAAAGCAGTTGACGGTTCTGCGAAAAAGAAAACGAGTCGGTCGGGCGTCGGTGTGGTGAAGGGTCGGAGGGTTGGGGCAGGCGGGTGGTTTACAGGAGGAGTGTGGGTTGGTTGCAGGTGGGTGAAGGTCGGGTGCTTGTTGTGTGGGTGTTGTTTTTTTGGTGGTGATGGATGGGTTTTGGGTTGATTGATGACTGGCACGGGACAGAAGGGACAGCAGTCAGTGAGGTGAGGTGGGTGCGCTACCTGGCTGGGCAGCGCTGGCGGGTACTGAGACAGGTACCCCGCCGCCCCCCAGAGCGCCAGCTCCAGTGGCCAACTCCGCTGCGCTCCAGGCTGCGCAGGCCCCCGAGTCCGCCCTGGACCCGTTGTCGGAGGCTGGGAAGGGTACCTGGCCGGGTACGGACACGTCACTGCCGGCCGAGGTACCGCAGGTCAGCTGGCCCTTTGTTTTCTGGCACCACACCCGGTTCCATTCCCGCCTCGAGATGGATTCCTCCCATCTGCCTGGGGGGCGATTCGCAAGGCCTCGATCTGCTTTGTCCGTTCCGCAAGAGGCCTGGGAGATCACTGATGCGCAGACCCACCTTGGTCTCTCTGCGTGAGGCTGGTTGCGAGTCCCGGAGCACAAGGCAGACAGGAGACAGGCTGACAGACAGGTCAGCGTGAAGCAGTCGGTCCAGGTCGTTGTTCAACATCATTGGCCAGTCTCACTAAAAGAATCGCGAGTCTTTTTCGTATTGAAACCCATCTTATATCATTCATCAATTAAGTCATCCAACAACTACATGTCCTCAGTCCATCCCTCACTTCCTCGCAGCCGCCACCTCCTCCTCCAGCGGCAAAACGTGCGGCAGCGGTCCCACGGGCGGGATGCTCAGCGGGTTGATCTGCGTGTGGCTGCGCGTGTAGTGCCACTTGATGTGGTCGAACTGCGTCGTCTCCCCAAACGCCGGCTGCGTCCAGTACAGGTTGCGCATCCACCGGTGCAGCGCCGGGTACCCCGACCGAATGTCCCGGATGTTGCACTTGAAGTGCTGCACGTACACGGGGTCGAACCGGATCAGGGTCACGTACAGCCGCACGTCCGCCTCCGTCAGCGTCGCCCCGAAGTAGAACGGCCCGTCCGTCTGCTCCGCCAGGTGCTTCTCCGCGCGGTCCAGCGCTTCGAAGAGCGCCACCACGTTGCGCTCGTACGCCTCGCTCGTCGTGGCGAATCCCGACTTGTACACGCCGTTGTTGATCAGGTCGTACGTCCACTTGTGGGTTTCCTCGATCTTCTCCTGCAGCTCCTTGGGGTACAGCTGGATAGCCTTGTACTTCTCATCAATGAGGTCGTCGAACTGTGAACGAAGTTAGCTTCACATCATCCACACACACACACACACACACGGCCTATAAAGAAGGGATTTACCTCGGTGCTGAACATGCGCAGAATCTCACTGCTCTCGTTGCTCACAATGCGCTTCGTCTTCTTGTCGTAGAGCACCGGCACCGTGTACCGGCCCTGGAAGTCGGCCTCGGACTCAAAGTACAGGTCGCTCAGGTGCGTAAAGGCCTCGTGGCCCTCATTGGGGTCGGGCACCACGTTCTCGCCTGGGATGTCGCTCTCGTCGGCCGTGACGAAGCGCCAGCCGCCCTGGCCGAGGTGCCAGTGGACCACGGAGAAGGACACGATGTCCTCGAGGCCCTTGAGCTTGCGGGCGATGAGCGTGCGGTGCGCCCAGGGGCAGGCGTAGCTGACGTAGAGGTGGTAGCGGCCCTTCTCGGGCGGGTACTGCGCGCCGGCCTCGCGCGAGATGAAGTCGCGGAACGAGCTGACCTGGCGCTTGAACTCGCCAGACTTGTCGTGGGGCTGCACCCAGTCGGTGACTTTGGAGGCGGCGCTGGCCTGTCGTGGATCCGTGTCAGTGTTTTGTCCCATGGGATGAGATCCTGGAGAGTGGCAACTACTTACCATTCTGATCTGGTTTGCAAAGAGAGGAGGATTGGTGTTAGGTGAGGGCGATATTAATACCGATGATCGACGTGCAAAAGCAAGAGTCTTCGAATACGAAGCAAATGACCTGAATGGCTGGTACTGTTGTTGGTGTCGGAATTGAGGGTTCTTGTTACAGGCTCTGAATGCTCGAGTGCTGAGTCTCTGCATCGACATTTGGAAAGAGGGACAAATTGCCAACAACCAGCGAATGCACGTCTATATATACTACGCACTCAAACTTTGTGGGGATATGATGCAAGAAGCCAGCCCATCCTATCGTGTCGAATCGCCGCGCTGTGCCACCGTCTCTTTTCGCTTGTTTCGCCGCCTCCGCATCGTGGCTCACTAAGGCTTTCCTCAGCAGCACACCCCTCATGACAGCAGAATCAACCGCCTGCACTAACAGTGGACAGCCATCACCCTCTCCAAGTCTCGACATTGATAATGTTGCCGTAATCCAAGGCGCCGCCACCCCGCTTTTCGCTAGTGGCTCCAGCCGCATCAGTCATCAGCCCATGCTTCTTCATAATTCGGCCTAGCATGACGAACTGCTTGGTAACCAACATGTGGAAGTGCTCGTGTCACTGTTAGAGCTTGCTTCACCATGAGGCATTCCGTCCTTATGTTGTTTTTGTAGTCAATTGGCCTATGCTTCTTGTGCAGGAAACAACTTTTCTACGTCATCATGCTGCCGATACAGAGCTTCGTGCTTCAACATCAGAGTCCCACATCCCCATCCGCATTGGGATGGGCCAATCGCCCCAAGTTCCACACAAAGAATACATCAACTCAAAAGTCTTGATATAACCAGAGCGTAATATTCATCTATCTTTATGCATCATCCATACGTTCAGGCCATGCTCTATTGCACCTTGGCCGCAATCCTCATCTGTTGCTCTCTGTCCCTACCAAGCCATACGTCGGCCGCTCATGCGACCTTCACCTTGATATAGGGCACCTCCACGTCCTCCTCGTCCAGATCCTCCGCCACAATCTCAAAGATGACCTCCTTCTGGTGAGAAGGGATGGGCTTCTTGGAGATCGTCTCAACCAGCTGGCTGAGCTTGAGGTTGTATCGCTCCTTGAGCTTGGCTGGAGGGAAGAAAGACGCATACAGCAGGCTCACTCCTGAGCTCAGCATGCTGACAGTCAGGCCGCGCTCCTTGAAGTAGTCCAAGAGTCCCTGGAGCGTCAGGTCCTCCATCTCGAATCGATCCCAGATCTTGTCAAGAGTGACCTTGCCATTGGGTCCTTTGTACTCAACCTTAGGGCTGGCAATCGGTTCGCTGAAACCGAAGAAAGGCAAAGCCAGGTTGATGAACCCGTTCTTGTACTGCTCGACGTCTGTCTTGCCGTCGACGATCTTGTACAGCTCAAGGACCACCAGGCCGGTGACCAGAGCAGTGGTCGTAGCGATGGCGGGAATGATTTTACCAGCGATGAACTTAGTCTTATGTCGGTCCGCAGCCTCGATCTTGTAGTTCTCTGCTCTCAGGTTGCTGCAAGCAGTGATGAAGTCGATGTGGTGGTTCGAGTCATCATCCTTCTCAAAGTCGACAGGCACCAACTGAAAGCCCGACAGGGTGTTAGGCGATGGCAGGCTGGCAGTGAGCTTTTCCAACTCATCGTTGTCATCGAAGGTGCTGGCGTTCGGGTCCTTTTCGCGAGTTAGCACATCGTCATATGGATTGAAGCAAAATCACTTACAGGCTCCTTATCATCCGCTTGAATCTTGACGCTGGAGTCAGGGGAGAAGTCGGGGACAATGACGTTCTCCAGCTCGCGCAGATAGATAGACTTGTCGGTACCGGGAGACTTGATGTTGTAGTTGAAGGCGTGCAGGTTCGCCGCCGCCACAATAAATCCAAAGTGGGTAGCGTTGTTGGGGTCGAACTTGAGAGGGTCGGGGGCACGCTTTGGACCGGACCAGAACGGCGTACCGGTTGAGGTCTCAACGTCCTTGGGGAAGTTGTACAACAGCTGTTGGATCTTGTTGGCGAACTCCGTCTCAAAGAGCATGCGGGCCCAGGCGATGCAGTCCTCGAACGTTCGAGGTCGCTCAGTGGTCAGATAGTTTCGGATCGTCTCCAGCGTATCCTTCTGATTGCCGCCCTGCTTCAAGGTTGTCTCAATGAAGTTGGGCTGAGTCAGGTACAGATTGACGGTTTGAGGGGCCTTGACAAAGGACCTCTCGAACATGTACTCCTTGGACCAAGCAATGGTGTGCTCGATGCGGTTGGGGAAGCTGCGAATAGTGCACATGGGGAACTCCTTCTCGGGAGGGTCCTGCGAAGACGAGTATGACTCGGTGAGGTGGGGGAGCACAACCTGCGTGTTACCCTTGGTTCCGAGGGTACCGCTCTCGAGCAGAGGCTTGCGGAAGAAGACACAGCGACGGTCCACATATGTTCGCGCCTCAACGTTGTCCAGGGCGTTGGTCACACCATCCAGGTTCTGCCAGAAGGTCTCATTGAACACATTCTCGGTCTCGGGACTAACACGCTCCTTAAAAGTCTCAATGTGGCCTTCCAACTCGGGGTTCATTCGCTGGACAGCCCTGGCGGCGCAGTCACTCTTCATGTGTCCAACGTCATCAGCACGGAAGAGGAACTGTCGGTTCAGGTTGCTTCGCTCAATGGAGTCCATATCGGTCACCCAGATCTTGCCTTCAGGACCTGCACCCAAGCCGATCATTGCCCAGTTCTTGAGCATTTCACAACCGATAGCGCCGGCGCCAACAAGAAACTGCTTCAAGTTCCCAATCTTCTCCTGGTACTCGGTACCGAACACCGCGATCTGGCCGTCGTATCGGCTGTTTCTGGGCTTGCAAAGCTCGACTGATCGCTTCGTAGATGTGGGCAAAGACTCGAGGGAATCAAAGTACATCCACTGCTTTACAGGCGAGAATTTTCCAGACACCGCCTTGAGAATCTCTTGCGCCGTAATGCCACCGAAGAAGGCAGCCATGGGGCTAAGGTCGCCCATGGCCTGGTAGCTCAGCTCCTTGAGCAACTTCTCGTCCAGCTCAATGTCCATGCCCTCCTCCTCCGCGAACCTCTTAGCTGCGCCGAGAACGATGGTCGCATCGTCGTCGTCCATGGGGTTCGGAAGCCTCTTCTTGGCAACTTGGAAGGCGTGAAGGGCCTGGAATCCGAGGTGAAGCTGCTGAGGACGGTCAAACTTGGCAAAGTCGGACACCAAGAATTCGGGTTCCTTCAAAGCACTAGTGAAGGTCTTGAAGTTGACGATCTGAGGCATCTTGACCTGCATGTACATGCCACCACGCTTGTACTGGCCAAGGCCGGTGACATCGCCAATTGAGAATGTGTACGGGCCCTTGACGGTGATCTTGCGAGGCTCGGCGCCGTTCAGAGCCTCCATGCCCTCGACCTCGGTGAAAGTAACATAGTCGCCATCCTCCAAGCCGTGTCGAGTCTCGTCAAGAGCTGAGACCAGGCCCTCCTCATCGATTCCTGCGATGATTCCACTCAAAGGGGTCTCGCCGGTGGGATCCATGACGGTGAACTTCTCGCCGAAATCACAGAAAAGGGAGCCGAAAAGGCCGAAGGTGTCAGCAATGACGACGAAGATGCCCTTGGTATGGCAGTAGTCGGCGATGGCCTTCTGCTGGTCGATGGGGAGGTTGGTCAGGACAACGACCTGGTACTTGTCGAACTGGGAGAGGTTCTCGCCGACGAGTCTAACGACGCGGTTAGCCTAGTAGCGCCAGATGCAGTGTTGGCGGCGGCAACTTACCCAGGGGACTGATGGACCTTGACGGGAGTGTATGCGTTAAGCTCGGCCAGGCGGGGAGCAGTGACCTCATCTCTGGCCTGTCCGGCATCCTCAGCCTTCAGGAAGAACTGGGACGACAGATCGGCCATGTGAACTGGGGTGGGGTCGTAGACAGTCAGACTCTTGACGCCAGCCAAGGCGATGTTCTTGGCGATCTCGACACCGAGACCTTTAAGGCCGACGATGAGGACGTTAGAAGCGCCCATGCGCTTCATGGCCTCATGGCCCAAGACATAGAGCTGTCGGCTGTAAAGGGACTCGTCGATCTCGTTGTGTCCGATGACGGACTCATCGACTTGCATTCGGGTCGCGAGGTCGACCTCGGGCAGCTTGGATTCCTGGAGGTAAGTTGTGGTCAGCATAGGGCGATGGAGCGGGCCGTGGCGCGAAGCCGGGTGCGTAAAACCATGCTGATTTCAGCATGACAGGGTGGTCATGACAACCGAGCTGGCCTCTGCGGGGGCTGTCGGGGAGGGATATCGCGCGAGGAAAGGGAAACTCACGGCCATGATGCGTTTGAGGGACGTAGGTAACTCCCCTTCGGAGAACTTTCGCTTCCCCAGCTTGCCTGTCGCAGAGAGGGAGGGAATCGTGGAGGTGGCGCGGCCGGGAGTCGTCGAGCGTGATCCAGCACCAGGCAGAGCTCAACCCCACCAAAAGCTGATTCAAGGACGGCGAGGGGTTGAAGGGACCTGCGAGGGTGGAAAGATAGATCGCAGGGTCGCGGGAAGGTGTCCTGGGTCTCTCGTTTGATGGATCGTAGGGAAGAGAGATCCGCGGGCGTTGTAGTATGAAGGGGTTTGGGGAGGAGAGAGGAGGACGGACGGAGCAGGCAGTCGGAGGCTGAGGAGAGGCGGCAGTCGTGTTGATGAGGTAATGGCCCCAGAGCGGCTTCTCACAGGTGGCGGAGCGCATCAGCTTCCAGTGGCTTCCTACCCGCCAGGTGCCAACCTGCTCAACGCCTGGAATGAGGGGCAATGAGGCCAACAATAGGAACCAGGGTGGGGCATTTGTCACCCATGGTGACAAATTCGTAGCGTTTGTAGCCCGTGCCTCTCAGCCAAACAGCATCTATGATTCGCAAACTTCTCCATCAACTGGAAGTTATCTGCGATCATCCGTGCTCAGCAGTGATTTTCTGAGTTTTCCAGCGCCTAGAGTCTTTTCATTAGGACGTCTTACGCAGTCAGACTCCTTTAAGATGTCTTGTCCACAATCCGGTTTTGAGCCAAGACATACCCAGTCCATGGTACCCTCACAAGCCTCTAAAATCGTTTAGTTAGATCTTGTGGCCCCTTGACCACCACACGAGGTCATGTAGCACGTTCTAGATTCCACCAAGCACTCGAGGACATTGCAAAGATATAAGGCTCATGTCTGGCTTTGATCTCGAGTATTTATTAAGTAGTTACACTGTTTACTAGATTGACCGGAGCTTACAGCCAGCGTGTGAAGCTTCCCGTCAATGAGGCTACCCTAGACCTTGAGAACAAATCCGTACATTCATGCAACCTTCGAGTGGCAACCTGGAGGAATAGGTAAATCAATACCAGGGTATAGAATATACGACTACGCGGAAAAAATGAGAACGTAGGAATAAAATCTTGTCTTTGAGCACTTTTCTCTCAACTTCGACCATGTCAAGTCGTGCGCAGTGAATGGCGGCGTGGATTATCAAGAGGGAAACCTGGTTCTGGTCGATCATTGCGTCGGTGTCGTCATCATGAACATCTCTAAAGGTGACCTGTCATTGTACCTTTCGTGTAAGCAGCCTGCCACCGCAGGCTGAGCCTCACTCTGTGCTGGGAACATGCGCTTCCTAGCAGGTACAGAGAGAGGCAGATCGCTCTGGCTTACTGTGTTTCAGTGTCACTCAATTTTCAAGGAAGCATCGACTATTTCTTCATTTAGCCGTCCGTTAAGAGCTCCCAGTATGACCGAGCCTGGACGTGATGTTCATAAGATCGCCAACGCCGGACCGAGTCTGGTAATTCTGATGAAGTCCCCATGACAGGAAGTTCCGGAATAACCCAATATCCTTCTGGTATCTAGAGCGCAAAAGCGAACGCGGCATGACTAAAGATAAATTTATTTGACGTTCTTCAGGTAGACGTCGCTGCAATATGAGTTAGCATAGCTGCTTATTTTCGGATGCGTTGGGAATCCTTACAAGATGAGGTCGGAGTTGGGGGGAATGTGGCCGGGGAATCCACTGTAGGATGTATGTTAGTCGATGCTCATCCGCACTCAGTTAGGGCGAGAAGCATCCAGAGCCATGGGGAGATAGAGTGAGTCAAGGCAGCAGAACTAGGGAGGTATATGTGCATGCGAAACCACTCTTCGCTGGGTGGACTGAGAGAGCATTCGCAGAGGTGGGGGGCTGGCCACGTTCGAGGGATCGGGCGATGTAATTGGCTTGGGATTGGAGGAGAGGGCTTACCGAGCGCCGTAGCCGAAATCGCTGAAAGAATTGGTTAGCAAGAATGTGCTTGTTGGAAGATATTATGGGGGGGAAGCTTACGCAGAGATGTCGAGGGTGGCCTTCTCGCCAACCTTCATCTGGGTGACACCGTTGTCCCAGCCTGGAAGAGCAGGGGTTAGCGTTGCGATTCTTGATTCAAAGAGGAGAGGGGGACAAGGACGACGTACCCTTGATGACGGCACCCACACCGATCTTGGTGACAAAGTCGCCGCGACCGACGGAAGAGTCGAACCTGGAGAGGGGAGCACGTCAGTCAGTCAATGGGCTCGGCGCGCAGGGCAGACGGCGGAAGCATACTTCTCGCCCTTCTGGTCGGGCTTGCTGGTGTCCTTGAGGTAGCCAGTGTACTCAATGGTGACGGTCTGGCCGGGGACGGGGATGGCGCCAGTGCCCTCCTGGTGGGTGGTCTTGGAAACGCTCATGTTGAAGATGGAGGAGTGGAAGTTGCGTGCTGTGGTGGTGGTTGTGGTGAGAGGGTTGCGGGTGATGAGGAAGGGAGAAAGCTTGCGGAAGCTGGGGCGGGCGGAGGAGAACATGTTTTAATAGCTGGATGCGCAAGCAAGGTACAGCGGATGATGGACAGTAAAGACACACGTTTTCTGGGCTCCCGGCGGGCAGAAGCTTGTCCCTCTTGTCCTCTTGTCCTCTTGTCCCCTCTCAGCTGTCCGTTCCCTGGGCTCTGGATGGCGGGGCAATGCGATCGACGGCGGGGCAACCGCAGGGCGGAGGAGTTACGAGGTTGCGCGATGACGACGGGTGCCAATCAACATCGCCTGAGGCTCCACTTGGGATGACGAGCGAAAGAAGCACGCAGAAGCTCGGCGTGGGCCCCAGTAGGTACCTGCCAACTCGCTCAGGTCGTGATGGGACAATTTGATGCGTGATTTGGAAGGTGGCACAGCTGTTAATGCGGCGGGGAAGTGTTGGGCACCTCAGCACCTCGTCAATCAAGTCCGGTGGTACCGAGTTGTCCACGTCCATTTTTAATCCCTGGACCGCTGTACGCGGCAGTACTTTCACCGTCAGAAACACTGAACACAAGGTTCTGGAGAAGGAGGTGAAGGATTACTTTGTTAGGTACATAGGTAGGTAAGTACAGTAGACTGGCATGGCAAGTCTGTTCCGCTATAATTAGCATCATTGAATAGGTACCTGGGTACTTGTCTATTTGCGGCCCTCACCTCCCCTTACGGGTATCTACCTCACGTCGTCCATTGGAGGGCAAAGCAAACGCTATTAAGGTACTACTCTAATATGGAAGACACCGGCAGGTACTTACTGTGCCTGGTCCTGCTGAAAGGCATGCACTGTACTGTGCAGCATGCATCGAGATCACCTGAAACCAACCAGTCAAAATAACGCGAAACAAAGACGGGCATGAAGTGACATGCGCAGCCTACGAATTTATTTGCGCCTTATCTCGACATGGAGCCGGCGACGTATGCGACTGTATTACATCGCGTTGTTACCCTCATTGTAATGTCTGAGAACGATCCATGCCCGCTCGGGCTGGGACTCGGACCGCCTTACGATGTGAGACTCCAAACCCATCCTCGCCTGCTGATGCCCACCTCAGCTGTCGGTTCTGGTTGCAAGGACAGAAACAACACACGCATGCGATGCGTCTCATCTCCTGCGTCTCGACGACAGCGGGCCCCGCATCTCCCCGCTGTCGGTTGGGCGGTTGTCCGTTATGTCGTGACGTTTCGGGCATCGTGATGTGTTATTAGTGTGCCACAACTGGCAACTCGCTCACCCTCGAATCCCGTTGTTCGTTGCTCCATCCACCCTAAAACGACGTCGTGCAGATCGAAGTCCCGGCATCTTGCATGTGTGTAGCCTCGATCTCTGTCGACGGTCGGTTCCGGAGGCCATCCGGGCGCAACGTGGAGTCCAACGACGGTGAGATTGGCCCCGTGTCCCGATGCTGCAGCAGTTAGCCCTGACTGATTATCTATTGCGTGTACTAAATGTACTCTTTTTTAATATGGGATTGACTTCCAACGGTGCTGCTGTGGTGATACCGGTTCATCAACTATTCGGCATGCTCAATAATCTCACCTCGTTAGTTATTCCCAACCCTGGGCTAAGCCGAAATTCATTTATTCTCTGCCAGCGAACTCTTCGTATTCTGGGTTTCGAATAGAGAACAGTCGGTGACTTGCTCCCAGCTGGAAGTTTTGGATGCGTACTTGCACCTAGCCAAGGCCCGAAACATATCGGGCGCATGTCCCTTGGTTGCGACGATGAGCACCGGCCACCCAATGATCAAGCAACATCTGGTACCCGATCAAGCGGTCAAGATCCTTCACTTTTGGTACCACCTCGTATGCGGCCTTTGGGCCCCTATTTGCATTTGCTCTTGAATGCCCATGGACATTTGTGATGAACTCGATCCGGCGGTCTGCCGTTCGTATACCGACGAAAGCCTGGCCGAGGCAGTGACGACGATGCCGCTTATTCGCTCGCCCTATGTCAAAGCCAACACGTGGATTGAGCAGAGTGGATTGCATGGATTGCATGTATGTCTCGGTGGCGTGGCGATCGACCTTGGGAGAGCCGAGATGCAGGTCAGGAACGATGCGAGTGGTAGAGGCCCAGCGTCCATTCGGCGAATTTGACGAGGGGGACGCAATGGATCATGCCTCGTTATTTTGTGTAACCACGGAGTGGTGGTACAAGCAGGGTTAGTACCTGATGGATCATGTCGAGAGACATCTGGAGTCGGCGATGAGCAACATGTCCCAGAACACGGCGCACAAACAGAGTGATCAGCTGTACGTTGAAGGATAACAGCAGAAAGCTGGTTGGCCTTGTTTGAATCTCTTATCAGAAAAAGATCACACCGATGGTAATCGATGAGCCAGCAATGTGACTTGGCTCTACGCTGACTGAGGTCACGAATGATACCCTAAGTTGGTTGTGAAGTCATCAACCCCGGCAGGATTTGAGAGGGGGCGTTTCATTGTCATGTTAGCAATTGATACTTACATGCAAATAGCAACATGAGTGACTCGACCGGCGAACAAACTGAGATTGGAAGAATTGAAGCCTGGCGAGAGTGCGACCGTGTTTGTCTCGAGCTGCCTACCAAAGAACTTGCGACTACCATTTTGGCTGAAGTGACGCCGGGCCAGTTACATTTACGACTTTGATCTAGCTGCGGCTCTTCTTTCCCGAGCCTCCTGATGACCAAGGCCAAGAGATCTGACCTCGGCTACCATCACCCCGCTCTGATTGCATCGCCTCAGTGGTATGATTGAGAATGTCCCGCTCAAGTGTGTATTCGCTGGTACCCTGCCAATTGTGTCTCAAGAAATCTGAATATGGTGATTATCCTTGCACCAGTAGAGCTCACCTACACCTTTACGGAGCCCGCCTTATTGTGGTTGGATTGGCCTCATGCTTCTGATTGGTATGCAATAATACTGCTCGTAGCAAGGTTTCTACACAATGCTATTGGGACTGAAATGAAGTCGTCCGAAACACATGAATTGCATTGTGATGTTCGGCTCTTGTGATCGAAGCCTCATCCTCCATTTCTACTTTGAACTCGTCTGAAGCTCTCCTTTATCATCGAGCCGTTCTCCCCTCACTGATTTGGGAACCTTGGAGCATCTGAACACAGGAGAAACTGTCGCTGGATAGGTTTAGCCCTCTTTCTTGGTTCTCCGTATGGAGGCCTTTAAAAGAGATGCGTTGGAGGATTTGGCGAGAATTGTTTGAGTCGAACGAGTTCATGAGTTGCAGGTGCCAATCCGCTAAAGGCTTACCTTCTTGAGCTGTGTCTCATTATAAATTCACCTAAGGGGTTCATGTCGATCTCAGCACCGACGACTTAGGCAGACCTAATGGTTAGTTTCTTTTGATCATAGGTACGTTTGCCTCGTGTTGTTGAATAGGGGCAGGGATTAAAGGTGTTGTGGCTTGCATCCCTGTGGGAACATCAAGCTGCTCACACACCCAGCAAGGTACGACCTATGCTGAGGCGGGGATATTATGAAGGGAAAGAGGAGCCTTGTTCAATGCGTTTGAAGAAAAGATTACTGGAAAATGCACAAAACCAATACGTGCTGGAGGATTGCAAATTATTGACTTGCACGAAACCAGCATCACGATCGTGTGCTTCGGAACACTGGAGTATCGACAATCAACACCAACACCAGGTCTAAGTCGGATAGACTTAATGAATATAGTTCGTAATAAGAACTCGAACAATAACAAGGCTCATGGGTGCCCTGCCACGCTACTGACGGCAACACCTTAGCTCTTGGATCCAATGCCCGGTTCGGATGACTGGCACCTCCATAGTGAATCATCATCAGATCACGTTTAAGGAAGAAATAAGAAGCCACAGTCTAGTCTGCTTGATGATGGAAAACATGTGCCGCCTTTTAGTCGCGGGCCTTGAGCACAGAACGGCACGCTCAAAGTTACAACTGCCCTTAATGAAATACTTGAACAGCTGGTATGAAGCAAACTGAGACCTACTTGGATTACTTATATTATTATAAGACACGCTCATATTGGGATTTTGGTAGACGGATGTGAAATAAAAGTACTCTGTGGGGGTACATGAGTGCTTCTGCTTCGATGTTGAGACGCGTTTGGCAAGTATCCCGTGCCTGGCAGATGCAACAGAGGCAGACCAGGGTCCTAATGCTCCTTGGAAGAAACTGCTTTGGGTAACTGCGGAGATCCAACCCACTCCCCCAGATCTTGCCAACCTAGCGGCTCATTTCCCCGTGGGGTTGACCTTGGCTTTGTGGTCACGACACCTTCGGAAAACATCTACCGCACTACCAAGGCGCCACCAACGCTGCCATCAAACAACCATGGGATGTTGACAGGTCCGCGCTAGCGGGCACAGCTTGTGTGGATTGTCTGTGGAGCAGAGTTGCAGGGAGTGCGGATCAGCTGGACCGAGATATCATGTCGACCCAGGATTTCGGGAGCGTTGGGCGTGGTGTACTGGGGCTTAAGCCGTGGACATAAAGCTGTGACATCTGCACCCCGAAACTAGACATTGCTCGGCCCAGGATTCTTTATTGAGAGTCACTCGATTCGACTAGAGCCCCGAGAACTAGAGCCGAGCTGATTATCGTCATCATGGTTTCTCCACGGGACGCCGGGTCCCAGCTCAGCGAGAAGGAACAAGCGGAACACACCGAGTCGAGACACCATCATGGAACCTCGTCGGTCCATGTTTCGGACGACGAGAACACCTTTGAAGTTGAGGAAGATGAACTGCCCCCAGGCTACTTCAAAAGCCCGTTCTTCGTTGGTTCCATGACCGGCATTGGCTTGGGTCTCATGGCTGGAGTTGCAGGTTTCGGATATGCTGCTCCTATTCTGACCATCATCAACAACGACATTGGCCCTGTAAGTCTTCCTCTAACTTTTCAAGTCCTTGTGATACGCAGAACTAACACGCGGATTAGGACGCAAACATTAACTGGGTTGCTCTCACCTACACCCTGACCTCGGCCGTCACCCTCACCATCATTGGCCGCGTCACCGACATCTTCGGCCGCCGCTGGGTCTTCGTCGGGGGAGCGTTCCTCGGCATCGTGGGCTCCATCATCTGCGCCACGGCCCAGAGCATCAACTCGCTCATCGGCGGCATGACTATCATCGGCATCGCCGCGGCGACACAGCTTTCGTACTACTACGTGATGGGCGAGCTGGTGCCGATGAAGTACCGCCTCATTGGCAATGCGTTCTGCTACTCGCTGACCATTCCCGGCTCGGGCCTCGCTCCTGTCATCTCCCACGCATTTCTGCAGAACCATCCCAATGTCGGCTGGCGAGGTGCATACTACGTCTTAATCGGCGTGAACACGCTGAGCTTCCTTTGCTGGTTCTTCTTCTATCATCCACCGACCTTCCGGATGAAGCACGGCGAGAATGCGAGTGTCATGAAGTACGCCAAGGACTTTGACTACATTGGCACAGCCATGTACACCGGCGGGCTGTTGGTCTTGATAATGGGTCTCAACTGGGGTGGCTCGGCTTACCCGTGGAAATCAGCGCACGTCATCGGAACTATCGTGACGGGCGTCATCGGTCTCGTCCTTTTCGTTCTCTGGGAGTCCTTTGCTAAGCTCAAGGAACCTCTGGTGCCTATGCATCTGTTCAAGAACCACGGGTGGAATGCGGCGACTATCTTGTCTGGCCTCGGCGCCAGCGTTTACTACGCCTTTGCGCTTGTGTGGCCGTCGATGGTTACAGTGCTGTACGAAGACGGAGACCCAATGACCGCTGCTTGGTACTCTTCCTTCGTTGGCCTGTTCATCATCATTGGCGAGGTTGTTGGCGGAGTCGTTGCCAAACCGATTGGCAATCTTAAATTGCAATGCATCATCACCGTTGCCCTCAGCGGCATCTTCTTCGGAGCCACTGCAACGTCGACTCCGGACAGCCGGGTGCGAGCCACGACGTTTGTGGCTTTGGGAACGTTTTTTATCGGCTGGGCTGAGTCGCTTGCCATTACCATCGTTACGATTGCAGCGTGGGACCAGTCAAAGCTGGGCTCAGCGTCTGGGTTGGCGGGTTCCATCCGCTTCTTTATCTCGTCCATTTCGGCGACAGTTTACACCGTCATTCTCCGGAACCGACTCGCTGAAGAGATTGCAAGTCAGGTCCCTAAAGCCGTGGTGGAGGCAGGACTCCCCTCGGGAAGTGTTCCCGACTTCATCACTGGCGTGTCCACCGGCACGGGCTTTGACGGCATTCCTGGCGTGACGGATTCCATCGTTGCAGTTGGTGTCAGAGCCTACAAGGACGCGAACGCTTCGGCGTATCGCACCGTCTTCCTCGCGAGCATTGCGTTCTCAGGCGTGGCCCTCATTGCCTCGTTACTGTTGCCCAACGTCGACTCGTTGCTGACGGGTAAGGTTGCGTCGACGCTGCACAAGGGGCGCAAGAACGAGAAGATAGTCGGCACTGGAGATGTTTAATGGAGAAGGGTTATTAGTGCTGCCGCTATGTCCGGGATGGCCCTGAATAATCTCGAGGTCTTAGCTTATTGATCCATATATTGAAGAGTCCGTGTTGCTGTTGCAGGTCATTGGGTGAACAATGTGCAAATGCCCATTCACTGATACCCTCAGAAAGAAACTTGATATCCATGGTGCTGGAGGCCTCTGGCATTTCTCATTTGAACTGAGATGTGACCCATTCAGCCATCTGTCTTGGAATCGAATCATCCAACACCTTGGCAGGAGATGATGGATCGATCGGCGTATGCAACGGGCCGTTTGGACTACGGGATAAAGTAAAATTTACGAATGCCACGGCACTCGAGGCAGCGACTACGACGTAATAACAGGTATTTCCAGCCTATTACACGGGGTAGGAGGGTGGCCTTTCTGCCGGGATCCGGGGCCAAGTTGGGCCAAGGACGGAGTACGACAAACCAAATGATTTCTTGGTGGCTGGGCCACTCAAACCACTCTCGGCGCCCACGACACCGGGAATATCGGCCGGATCCAGCGGCACTTTAGTGCGCCAAGGGGGTCAGGCCCAGACTCCGGAGCGCCGTCGAGGGTCCATAGCGGGAGCAACATGCCGCCAAGTTGCGGTTGCCGTCCACTAAATCTCAGCCCTGGAGACCCTGAGGGCTGAATCAGAGGGTTGCAGGCACTTTGTAGGGACTTTGAAGAATTTCATCAGTCGCGTTCGTCGTCGCAAGCTGTCGCAAGCTGTGCCCAGCAAGTTGAGCCGTCTCTGCGAGGGCGAATGGCGACGGGAGATTCCTTGGAAAGTACCGTACCGTGGCTCGGCGTCGTCTCACGCGCGGCCTGGTGCAAATAATAAGAGCTTGCGCCCTGCTGCACGTGAACAGGAAACACCTAACGATATTAATTATAGCTTCACCGTCGACCTTGACGTCGACCTCGTTCCCGTTAGACCTGACTCGATAGTGTACTCGGATAATGTCAGGTGCTCTCCGTCGTAATTACCATCCCAATCGCGCTTATCATCCCACCGAGGCAACCCAAGGTCAGCCTCACCAACCTCCAATTTCTCTCCCCAACTCTTTCCGCCTGTCCGCACCTCTCCGCAACAACATTTTGGTTTGTTGAACAGAGGCTGTTTTCTTGGTCGCAAACGTCGCGATTGTCCAAAGCGCCCCGGCATCTTTCTACGCGACAATCGCTTCCCACCGCACGAACCCAACACCGCCGCCCGGACCCTGGAATCGGTCCTCTAATCGCATGCGATGAGCGACCAAGCTGGCAGCGCGCAAGCTCAGTCCAACGGCCACACCGCTGAGACTGCTCCCACCAAGGTCGAAACGAAAGACTCAAACCCATCGAAAAATGGCCACAAGGTGCTGAGCCCATCGAGCAGGCTGGCCACCGGCCTCAAGGACCGCCTGAAGGTGAAGAAAGGCCCGCCCGGCGGCTTCGACACCACTCCGTTCCCTGATGCGCCGCAAGGCTTCACCGTCCGCTTCATCTTCCACGGCGCAACCAACCTCCCCCCCGCGGACCTCTCTACAGCTTCTTCTGACCCGTATCTCCATGCGACGCTTAAGGGCACGCAGCCCAAGAGGCATAAGGAAGACCCGGATCTCGTCCACCGGACCAGGACCATCAGGCGCACCATCGCGCCCCAGTGGGAGGACGAATGGACCGTTGCCAACGTTCCTCCGACCGGATTCGTCCTCAAGTGCCGGCTGTACGACGAGGACTATCCGGACTCCGACGACAGACTGGGAAATGTGACAATCAAGGTCCCCCAGCTATCCGAGACGTCGCGTGGTTTTCCACCACCAGGACAAGACTTTCCGGCTAAGAAGCGCATGGGCAGCAAGAGGGCATATTTTGTCAAGGGCATTGCCAGCATGGTGAGCTCGGAGATTCACATGACACCGCATGTCCGTATCAGCATGGAGGTGCTTGGCAAGTCGGATCCGCCCTTCGCTCACATGTATACGATTGGCCCGACAAGTTGGGTCAAGCATTACAGTCCCCTCATCGGGCGCTTTACAGGCACCAAAGTCAACGCCAACCAGGAGGATGATGCTCGGGGGAGCCAGGACAAGAAGGGCAAGAAGAAGAGGGGAACTCAGAAATACGAGTACGATGCTCCATGAACCTTTGAGAGATCTTCACTGACTGGTTTTATTAGCTTCCAAGCCAACGAGATGCAGCTTTGCGGACCCGTACCGCCCGTCATGTATCACCGATTTGTTGAGTTTAGGCCCATCATTGCGTCCATGTTCATGTCAACTGGCCTGCGAGGCAAGATTCTCAACAAGGCCCTCCATGGCCAACACCGCAGAGTCTACAACTTTGACCGCTCAACAGAGTGGGGGAAGTTCGAAGCACGCTCAGAAGAAGCAGCATTGCAATTCCTGAAGCTTGCACACTTTGACGAGGGTGGTCGACTATTTACCTACGTTTTGACCTTGGATGGCATGTTCCGGTTCACCGAGACGGGCAAAGAGTTTGGTGTTGATATGTTGAGCAAGCACACCATGCATTCGGATGTCGCCACTTACATTGCTTGCTCTGGCGAGTTCTTTATTCGACGACTAAAACATCCCGTGTCCTCGGACGACCCAAACACAAGCGAGCCGGCGCATCCGGGCGGTGAGATCAGTGGCGGTCCGCCGCATGACGACCCGCCGCCCAACCCTGCGTACTACCAGCTCATCATCGACAACGATTCGGGTACATACAGGCCGGATAAGTCGATTCTCCCAGACCTCAAGGCCTTCCTGGAGGCCAATTTCCCCGGACTCGGGGTCATCGCAATGCATTGGGAAGAAAAGGAATTGCAGGATATGAAGGAGGCGCAACGGGCGACCAAGAAGAAGGAGGGCAGGATGATCAACATGGTGATGAACAGGAGTCAGAGCAGCATCAGCTCCGCGGAGAGCGAGTTGGATCACCGCGAGAGTGGCTGGGAACATGGACAGAAGAGCAAGCGGGAGACGGCGTTTAACGCGATAGAGGATCCGTCGACGATGAAGGACGCGGTAAAGACTTTCATTCCTGGTGTGCACTGATCGCTTCAGAAGACGCGATTAGCATCTTGTTACGGCCAAATTGGATTGGGTGGTGGTTGAAACGGTCATTTTAATGCAAAAGATACCTGGGGTCTTGTTGGGAATGCGCTCTCCTACGATTCCTACATTTTCTTTTGTAGCATACATATATATATCCTTTGTGTGGAATGAATAATGTTCACTTCTGTGCTATCAACGTCGAGGCTAAGTTTTATGGCAGAAATAGAAATCACCGAGAGGCAAACTTTGTTGCAAGTTGGGAAATAAATACCTATTGACATAGAGACTAAGTTAATGATTTGGGGTTGGTCTTAATCTTAGGTATAAGCGTGTTGATATTACGATCTTCTTTAATGTTTATGGTCTAATTCTATCCAAGTTGCCTTCCTTTCTATCTACGTGCGACATTGCCATGGCATTGATATATACGCACTTCTCTCACTCTTTAGAGACTTGGCTTTAATGCGACCCACATACTAGAGCATTTTGCTAAAACGACGCCTGCCTCATTCTTCATGTCGCACTGGATCTTGGTCTTTCTCCCGTTCATCTCCTCTACCTTGACTGTGATGTGCAACACGCTGTTCGTGGGCACAGGCTTTAGATATGTCACGTTCAGTCCGCCCGTGACATTGTTTGACTGGAACGCCTTCGCGGCTTTGCCCAACGTGATGTTCAGATCAAAGAAGGCTCCCATTGACTCGTCCAGTAAGGAGGCAACGATACCACCATGGACGACGTTCGGAAATCCACTCACGCCGTCTCCGACGGAGACCAGGGTTTCGATCTCGGTGATGGCTCGCGCGGAATCAAGCGCCGTCGCAGGGCTCTCGGCGCGGAGGAGGCAGAGCATTTGCCTCACGGCGCGGTCGTTTGCGAGGGTGCGCCCGAAGAGCTGATCGTGGGCGTCGGAGACGGGGTTGCGACACGGCGGGACGAAGGCGATGGTGCCGGGGGCCTCGAGTAGCGCGGCGGTCCAGGGGATCGCGGCGAAGAAGGCGAGTTCTTTCTCGAGGAAGCCCGGGGGTGTTTCTGAGGGGCAGAGGCCGAGACCCGGGCAGATGAGGCGATTGCTGGTTGGGGGAGACATTGGAGGCGAGGTTGGTGGTGATGTGTGAAGAGCGCGATGGGGTTCGCGCGAGCGGTTGAGACGAGGGAGTGTATCGCGGCAGAGAGGGGCGGAAGGCTTGTTGCGGGTAGCGGTAGCGACGAGTCTTGAGAGAGTGGAAAGTGGACCTCGGAGTTTTAGTCTCGTGAAGCTTGGGGAAAAGGACATGTCTATGCGTATCTTTGATGGCTGACGCAGTCAGATAAATGAGATCAAGTTTTGTTTGTCGAGGATTTAACACGCCTTATTACGGTAAGCCGTGGTTCTACAAATTGGCAAAACACGTGAATCCTTGGACTGTCGTGTTCCCCGAGAGGGTGGTCCTACCTACGAATTGATGAACTCGGCGCGTTCGGCAATCTTCTATCAGATCTTCACGGCTTTGGCATCGCAAACAATTTTCACGGTCCCTGAAAAGATCGATAAGTCGCAGCCGAGGCAATTCTGTTGCCATGGGTGTCGCGCGGGGTTATCTCGGTATCGATGGAGACCCTGTGGGGCCGTATTTTCGCATTGCCACGGAGTTCGGAGTGGAGCACATCGGCACCATTGTGTCAGGGTCGTGGTACTTGAGTCTGGGAGGTGGTTTTGAAACGAATTGAAGTGTTGGGCTTGTTTGCTTTATTTTTATGGCTATTGGTTGAATTCGAGCACATTTTGTTTCGCTGGAAAACCACTCCCGAAACAGTGGTTGGCTGAGGTACCTACCTCTAAGGAGACTACTAGTAAGAAACAATGAAACAGGTAGTCTGGTTGATGTAAGAACAACGACGTTGGACTAGTTCTAGAGTCAATAAATACGCATCTGGGTAACAGAAATTTGTGAAGATGAATAAATGCCAGACACAGACTATGTTCACGTTGTTGACACCGTTCGTGGGTGATTTTGGCCAAGTGGCTTTGTGTTTGACTGCAGCCTCGAACTTCGCCAACTCCATACGAACATACAACTAATCACTGCGAATTGATGGGAGCATTAAACCCCTAATTGTTGTCTGTCAAGGCTGTGTGAATCAAAGACAGAGTTTAAAGTTAAGAAAATGAGGAGTTGGTCACAGCTGCCTCGCAGCTGCCGACTTCATTCCCAGTCAGCGCACCTTCCTCGTGTCAACGGAGGACTTTAACTTGACTCCCTTTCGCAACGCCTCCTCCAGCTTTTCTACCTCGCCTCATCACCAGGCGTCTTTCGCGGAGCTCGTTCTAGGAGCCTCTTCCGTCAAGCTCGAGCCATGATGAAGGGAAGCGAGTTTCTCTCGCCTCGGCAGGTCGACATCCTCATCACCATCGAGCGCACCGGAGCCGGCTGCTCCATGACCGCCATCGCGTTGACCGTGCTGTCATATTGGCTCTTCAAGAAGCTGCGCACAACTCCAAACCTCTTCCTTCTCTTCGCGTCCCTCGCCAACGCGGGCGCAAGCACGGCCTCCATGATGGGATATGATGGCCTCGAACGGGGCGAGGGTTCTGCTTTGTGTCAGTCGCAGGCTTTCATCTTTGAATGGTCAGTCCCTCTCCCTCACTTTGGCCACAAGACTACCTACTAAACACGTTTTCTTCTCCAGGTTCATGCAATCAGATCCCTGGTGGTCTTTTGCCATGGCTGTCAATGTTTTTCTTGTGTTCTTCAACAATGCAAGCCCATGTACCTTTCGAAAGTACGCCTGGGTGTACTGTGTCATTTGCTTCGGAGGCCCCATGATACCCGCCATTGTGTTGATCTCGATTCGCCCTAAGCAAGGCCTCATCTTTGGTGATGCCGCAGTAAGTGAAGGCTCGATGGCAACGGGCGTGGTCGTGTGCACTGACTTGCATAGCTTTGGTGCTGGATTGGCACAGACTGGAGTCTCGTTCGACTGTACTCCTACTACATTCCAATTTGGGTCTGCATCCTATTGTCAATTGTCATATACATTGCCGTCGGATACCACGTCTTTCATCATCGCAACCAGCTGCGCAACCTTACGGGGGATCACTGGGATAAGGGAGACGGGACCAATCCAAGTCCCAACTCGGGCAGCGCGAATAGGCACTCCTCCGAAGAGGTATGTCGGCATTGGACTCTCACAGATGGCCAAGTACTGATCTCTAATCGCAGCACCTCACTCCCCGACCTGAATTCTACGGCACCGCTGTCACCGAGGTCCAAATCACATCGGACTTTTCTAGGCCGAGATGCACCGATCCCACGATCCCTCCCACGATCCACCTCGGCGCAAGTCCCAACCGTGCTCGATCCTGGGCAATTCCTCTAGGAAATGAAGAGCTTGAAGGAAGTATTGGCCAAAAGCCGCAGCGGTTTGAGACTGTGTGCACCTCTGACAGAACACCTGATCAGCAGATGACGGTCATTACTCGCCTTCGCGCGGTCAAATCAAACGCCTCTTTGAAACTCAAGCGGCTTGATCCTATCAAGATGGCCTACTTGCGTACCAGCTTCATCTTTGGCTTTGCAGTTCTGATTACATGGATTCCCAGTTCAATCAATCGACTCTACAGCCTAACCCATGATGACCACATCAGCTTCTCTCTGAGCGTCGCAAGTGGGTGTGTACTCCCGTTGCAGGGGGTCTGGAATGCAATAATCTACTTTACCACAAGCTGGAGCACGGTGAATGAGGAGTTCAAAAATGTCAAGGCGAAATGGTTCGGCCGTGGTGATGCAAGTGGAAGAGTGGTTCGACTCGACAGCAGACTTGGCACCCAAAGAAGCGAGCGTCGTGAAACATTTGAACTCTCTCGAAACCCATGTCCCGGGTCGCAACAGAGTGAACAAGGAGGCGATCAAGGAGGCGAGGGAGGAAATGACTCATAGGGATGTCCTAACTCCACTGCATGAGGTTTGAAGTTGAGTTGAGGGATGAGCATCTTCTTGGGTTTTTGACTTGTCAGGGCTTTTGCAGCACCTTGGCTGCGTCGACGGCAGCTATTAATCAGCGAGATTTAAGCAGCGCAGAAACCTCGTAAAGGATTTCTAGATTAGTCTCGATATGCATGATATCGTTAAACTTTGAGAGAAATGAGAAAATTGGTTTCATCAACTCTTAATATTTACGATTGGCGTTTGTGCTTTTATCAATACGGAACCCGTTTACTTTTTGCTACGGAACGCGTGACTGCTGCGCCTAATAGAAGGGCTCTCCCTCAGCTGCGTTGACGCCGTCTTGTACAGCCTTCTGGACAGCGGTCTCGATCTCATCATTGCCATCAAGGAGATCTAGCCAGGTGTTCTTCACTCCCTCGGCAGCAAGAAGAGCGGAAGCGGTCTGGGCAACAGATTCACGGCTGACGCCAGGCTTGGAACCGAGATGCTCCGTCTTGCCGAGAATAACCTTGCCAGCCGGATCATGCGTTAAAGAACCAGGGCGGAGGTCGATACCGACGAGGGTGGAACTCTTCTTGGAGACATTGTAAAGGACCTCGTCGGCAGCGATCTTGGCCTTGTAGTAGTTGGCGAGAACGCCGTTGTTGACCTTCTCGTGGTACTCGTCCCACTCACCGGCGGGCCACCAGGGGGCACCGGCGCGACGGGAGCCTAGGTAGGATATGAGGAGGAAGCGGGTGATGGTGGGGATGGTGGCGGCGGCGTTGATGAAGTGAATGGCAGCATCGCGGTCAACTTTGAAGGTCTTTCTCTTAGTTAGTAAAAGGGATCGATCTGATGAACGGATGATGGGGCTTGGCTCATACCCTCTCAGGCCCACCCTTGCCTCCGGCACCTATAGCACAACACTCACGTCAGCACTCTAATATGTCACAGCCAAGGGATAGATTGATTGGTGTCACTAACCGGCGCTCCAGGCAATGTAGTCTGGTTTAACGTCGTTGAGGATCTTCAATGCGTGGTCCTGGCTGACCACATCCTCGATGCTGCTGACGAGGACATTGAGCTTGCCCGGCAGCCCGGTGCCGAGCTGCTCGATGGTGGGCACCTGGTCCTGGGCGCGGATGACGCTGGTGACGGTCCAAGAGCGCTTGAGGAGCAGGGGCGTCAGGAGCTGGGCGATCAAGCCGTGGCCGCCGAGGAGGAGGACGTGATGCGACATGATTTGATTGATACGGGCCAGTGCACTTGGGTGAGACTTTACGGCGGTGGTGAGATTTTGAGTACCGTTTTGAGGGGTTGGTGATGGTGGTTTGTGAGGTTTGGGGATGCGCTCACGTAAGAACGAACATGACGACATGGGCAAAGCGGGGCTTGCATGACGCAGCGAACTCGGATCATGATGTGCTGGTGGGTTTTCGCTTTTCGCAAGGGGACGTCGGGATGGTGGAAGAAGAAGCTGAGGCGGGAGAGGTGGAGGGGATTAACTTTGGGCATGGGCATGGATCAGGGGCTGGTTGCATGGTTGTGGTGGTCTACAAACTGTGAAGTGTAGTTACATGTCCTGGACTTGTTTATTTTGAGTCAATCACTGAATCACAGTGAGTAAATAATGAAAAGACCACCTAGGCACACTATAGGTAACCTGAGATGTGGCAAATTGTGAAAGAAACGTGATCTTGATCTTGAGATATCCGACTTCCTCACTCGAAGATCCATCACCAGTTTGTAGTCAAAATGAAGGGAGGAGGGGTAACAATAGTCTACATCTGAATAGCAAACGTGCCTATATCGGCCTGTCATGCACCTTCCCTTAAATCCGACCCAAAGATGACCACTTGTGGACCACCGAGGAAACGGGGGAGTGAGCCTGAAAATCAGTGACGAGATTTCTGAAGACATCGACCAAGGCACAAAACTTATGATGTTCACTTCTTGTGCGTGAGCGTGAGCGTGAGCGTGAGCGTGGCCAACTCACATCTGGGCTTAGGTAATCCAGTCTTCCTGCAGATCACGGCATTCACGGAGTCTCATGGTGGCTAGGCCATTTTCGGAATTCTCTGTTGTCTCAACTCTACTTCGACTCTACTCTTACCATCCGATTCCTGCTAAACGAAAGAGGCTGCATTCGGGAGGCTGATCCGTGATCCGTGCTCAAAATAATACTGAGGGTAAGCCGAATTTGTAACCGGGCATTTCCTGGCCTTCAAATTGAATGTGTCTCGCGCCGGCGCAATTCAAATACCCCGCCAAATCGCTCAACCTTGTCTCAACGTCTGTCTGTCTGGCATTTGGCTGAGCTTCAGACAGGGATCTTGACGCTGTGATCGGAGCGTATGAGCCTTGGCAGATATCTCCACCGTAGTCAAATTATGGCGAAATCCGTCTGCATTATCGGTGAGTCGTTCCCAGACGCCCCGCCTTGGAGCCTTTCTCACATGTTAACCCAGGCGCTGGACCTTCGGGGCTGGTTGCGGCCAAGACGTTGCTTCACAATGCATCGCCAGGCGAGTTCAGAGTCACCGTCTTCGATGCCCAGGAGCGCATTGGTGGTCTATGGCCCACCTCCAAGTCCGACACGCACCGCCTGGTCCATCCGCTCATGCTGGCCAACCAGAGCAGACACACGGTGCAGTTCAGCGAGCTGGCATGGGACGACGCCGATCCCCAGCTCCCGCAGGCGTGGATGATTGGGAAGTATCTTGAGCGGTATCTGGAACGGTTCATGACTGGGAACCCTGATTTCGAACTCAAGCTCGGGAATCGGGTTACGCGTGCGGAGCGCCCCAGCAATGCCTCTAACGGTTGGAATATCACCGTCGCATCTCAACCAGAGCCGGAAACTCGACACTTTGACTACCTACTTGTAGCTTCCGGCTTCTTTGGCAAGCCAATTATCCCCGAGGGGATTTCGAAGGAAACTTCCATCCCTGTAATCCATAGCAGTCAGTATCGAGACCTGGACAACCTTCTTGACAAGGGACGGACCGGAGGAGGAAAGATCTTGATCATCGGTGGCCAGATGTCTGGCGTCGAGATTGCTGGTACCATTGCAGCACACCTCTCTTCGGCAACGAACTCCCCCGACGCATCGCCTATACAGGATATCGAGAAGTATCGAATCCATCATGTTATTCAACGACCGACTTGGGTATTCCCGCTTTTTACCAGCCCAAAGGTGAGCTTGAAATTCACTTAAAACAGCAAGGTAGCTAATGTATCACAAGCCAACAAGCCCAGAAGCTCCTTTCCTACCCCTGGACTTTGGCTCTTACAACATCAACAACCGCCCTAAGCCCCTTTCCAATACCCAAGGACACATCACTGAGGACACTGCGAAGCTCGTACACGGCATCTTTCAGAGCGTAGTTGGAAGCGACCAGTCAGAATTCTCGCCTCTGTTGAAGGTTGATGATTCGAACAACGACCAGCAGCCGTATCTCGCAGTCAGCGACTGGTACACCGACTTCGTTCGATCTGGTCTGATCGAATTGTCAAAGGGAAAGGTTGAGACTCTTGATGGGTCTACGGCATCCGTCTCGGGTGGGGCAAAGGTCGATGACATCGCAGCGGTAGTAGTTGCAACCGGCTTCGACCCGTCCCCGTGTCTGAACTTCCTTTCAGATGATGTGTTGAAAGCTTTGAAGCACTCGCCCAAACACGTGGATCAGCCCGTTGCCCTCGCTTTCCACGGCACCCACCACCCCGAAGTCGACGGCCTAGGATTCGTTGGCTTTTATCGATCTCCTTACTGGGGGGTTATGCAGATGCAGGCCCGGTTCTTGGCTGCCATGTGGTCCAAAGAAGCCAGCTCTGTGCGCTCGTCTGAAGCGTTCAAGGCGAAACTTCAGGGCGATGTGTCGATCCAGCGAACTTTGGACTTGCGAGACGATCCCCGAACGTCTCAATTTCCAATGGGGGACTACATCTATCTCATGAATGAATTTGCAGAAGCTCTTTCGATGGAAATGGAGGCGCCTCTGACGCCCCCGGCTCCGAGCTTGCCGCACAACGACTTGCCGTTGGACATGTTAATTCCGGCAAGATATCCTTCTGCAACCGACGATGCAGAGTCAAAAGAAGCTGCTGCCAAATCCGTCAGGCAAACCTACGAAATCACAACCGCTGGCCTCACAAGTCCGAAATTCGTGGCTCGTGCTGTCTTCCGAAGTCTGTTGGGCACTTGGAAACTCGAACGTGATCTTCGAAGCAAGCTACCTACCCACCCGAGCGGCTACTTCAGCGGAACAGCGAAGTTCTTGCTCCGAGAGAAAACCAGCGATGGCCTGAGATGTGCAGCTAACCCCGCAGGCACCGAGCCATCGCCAGGGGATGATCTGGGCATGGAGTATCTCTACATCGAAGAGGGGGAGTTCAAGACCGATCAAGGCTTCAGCTTCAAGGCCACGCGCCGATATGTGTGGCGGTACGACGAAATTAAAGACATTTTGAGTGTCTGGTTCGCAAAACCGGATGACCTCGAGCGTGCGGATTACCTCTTCCACGAAATCGAATTCTCTGGTCCCGGAAACGCTACCGACAAGGGCTGGGCTGCGAAGGCGGGACATCTCTGCATCGACGACTACTACGATGTCAACTACAACTTTGCTTTCCAGGCGGTGAACCTCAAGAAGTGGGGGATCGAGTATACGGTCAGGGGGCCGAAGAAAGACTACACCATTCGAGGAACCTACACGCGATAGACATGTGATACAGAAAGAGTTGAGGCAGTACATGGACATGAGCGTTGAGGCCCTTTGCGCATCGGAATGAGGCACGAGAAGTTCGATTGGTCCGCTTAACGGGCAAGGAGAATTAAATCTATCGCTACGGAGTGCGGGGAATTCGGAAAGGGCCGAAAGTGATTTAAGTTTACAGCTTATCACAGCTGGAGGCTGGATACGTCATATGTTCAGGGATTAGTTCTACTATAGATCCGGAACGTAGACTCCGTTGCTATTTTTTGAGGTTTTGGATCATACTATATGCGCATTGGGAACGAGCGACGACGGCTTCAGAGCTGTTATAGGCCGTTAAAAGAGCTTGAATCGACTCATTTGAAGAGACCGCCATTTTAAACCCAAATGCGCACTTGAGGAGCAAGCTAGTTAACTGATGAACACTCCGTTAGACATTGGGATAGCATGGTCCTAAGCTGGCTTTTTACAAGAAGGTAACAACGACAATCAGCTGGTAAGTCTCGTGTGTCCTGCCCGTTTATCTGACTGTACAGTTAGTTCCCTTTACTTGATGTTTACCATTTGTGTTTCTCAACTCCTAGTTAATCTATCATAGGGAATGGGCAGCCAAAACTTGAGCGAATTAATGATTGACGGAACTGCTGCCCTCTCCTGACCCCTACTCAGCCATGGCACCATTGCTGCCAACTTATGGAGATGACCTTTGCCCTCCGCCCTCGCATTGACTTACAAGCAGCCGAGTTAGGATTCGCGCGGTTGAAATAGACCACTTTCACTATACCCCAAACACGTGGCGAGCTTCCTTCCGGAGCCTTTCCCCATTCGACTCGGCGCCACGGCATCCTAGTGTCATCCGTACACGGCCCCACTGTTCCCGCGTCCGTGACGGGGTTGTTCCACCACTGACAGGGCCGCGCATATATCTACAGCCCAGCGCCGTGAAAGCTGCGCGCGCCGGAGCATCGGTCGTTCCTGATGGAGCAGCATGAGAATCTGGGGAAGTGGGGAGCGCAGACGAAGGGAGGATGGGGAGATAAATAGGGCTCTGGTCCCGAGACTGTTTGCTGTCGGCACGGCTCCTCAGAAACTCGCTCTCAATATGAAGTTCTCCAGTATTGCTAGCGGTATCATCGCCGCGTGGAGCCTCCTCGGCTCCGCGGCTGCCTTCACGAACCCGATCCGGAACCCGGGCGGCAGCGATCCCTTCGTCACGCGCTCGGGCGATGGCTACTACTACCTCATGTCGACATCCTGGACGAATCTCGAGATCGCGCGATCCACGACGATTGCCGGCCTCAAGACGGCGACTAAGAAGGTTATCTACACCTCCACCACGTCCAACCGCTGCTGCAACGTGTGGGCGCCCGAGATCCATTGGATGGGCGACCGGTGGTACGTGTACTTCACGGCCGGGAACAATGACAACCTTGACGGGCAGAGGATGCATGTGCTCAAAGGTGAGGGATCCCAGGTTATAGAGTATCTGGTTGTTGTGTGCTGACATGTTGGTTTAGGCGGTGTAAGTGCCTGGGACGACGCCTACACATATGCCGGACAGCTCAACGACGTGTGGGCGATTGACGCCTCGGTCCTCCGCTTCAGCACTTACGGCAACTACCTCATGTTCTCGTGCATGTACGGCGTGACGTACCAATCCATCTGCCTGCAGAAGCTCAACGACGACCACGTCTCGCTGTCGGGCTCCATCTCCATCATCTCGCAGCCGGACCAGGCGTGGGAGAAGCACTCGCACCCGGTCAACGAGGGCCCCGCGGCGCTGTACGCGGGCGGCAAGACGATGATCTCGTACTCGGCCTCGTACTGCTGGAGCCCCAACTACTGCCTCGGGCTGCTGACCTGGGACGGCACGACGAACCCGACCCAGGCGAGCGCGTGGACCAAGAGCAGCGGCTGTCTGCTCAGCAGCGGGTCGGGCCACTACGGCACCGGGCACAACTCGTTCTTCCAGGGCCCGAGCGGCAACGAGTGGTGGATTGCGTACCATGCGACGTCGACGTCGACGGGGGCTTGCGACGATAGCCGGTATGCGATGATTCAGAAGATTACTGTGGGCAGTGATGGGGCAGTGAGCTTTGGCAAGCCGGCTTCGTCGTCTACGAATATCGCGGAGCCTGCTTAGAGAATGTTTGAAGGATCTTTTTCCCATTCATTTCAGATGTTGTTTAAGTTGAGGGAACAGAACAAGCCAGGATCCCGAGTCTCCCGAGGTTTTGCATGTCCATAGTTTATTATGTTCGTATCTACTTATAAACCCCTACTTTACTTGACCTCAACTCTTTGCTGCCTTACAAAGCCACGTGCATCTCTCGGGCATCGGACCCAACGGAGACTCCATGCATCTCCCCGGACATCCTTTTCCGAATAAACATGCCGACCGGCGAGAAAGTTGGACGTTCGAGGAGATGACGACCCGCCGATCTGAGTCCTGGACCAACCGGATGAACCCCCGGGCACAGCTCCCTCCTGGACAAGCATTCGAGGCGGCGATGCAAAGACAAAACTGCCGATTCCAGAAACTCGGCTCATGCATCACGGGACATTCGAGGGAGGTGAGGCTCTGCGGCCCATGCGCGCACATCGGCCGATTCGCCCTGGCCATGAAAACGGGCCACATTTCGCGTATTATCCCCCCCCCCCCCCCCCCCCAGTTCCGGACTATTCGGGGGCTCCCTCTCTCTTCTCGCGGAGAAGTGGGAACTGCGAAAGGGCCGAAGAGGGAAAGAAAAAAAAAAAAAGGGCTCCGTAAACTTGCAGAAAAGTGCGACCGTAGATTCGGGATCCATAGCATCTACCCGACCCAGAGATCTCGACGGTCCCAGAAATGTGGTTCTGGGGAAAACCAACCTTCACCTTGACCTTCACCTTCACCTTTCGCCACCGAGACCAGAACACGGCCAAGATGTCGATGGTAATTACAGAACAAAGCAACAGCCTGTACCACCGCCAATGCTTCGTGGTTGGGCCGCGACTCCTCGTCAGCCTCCGCCTCCTTTAACGCACGCCCTCGCTTGGCATCAAAGCTTGGATATTGCCATGGCCTGATTCTCGAAGCACATGCTGGGCCACGCTGCCGCAACTGGGGAATTTGCAGTCATATCTCGATTCGGAACTTGAGGCCTCATCTTGGTCTGCCTGGCTTGGCCTTCTCCTTTTTTTTCTCTTTCCCCCACGGATAGACACTATTTAGGTTGCGTCGTCTCCGCGTTCGCTTGCATCGAGTTTTTGAGGAGACATATCAAAGCCAAGAAAGTGGAGTATCAACCCCGCCAAACACAGCCCTCACCATATATTCTCTCTATCCTCATCTCATCTCCGTTACATCACCATCCATCGCTGCTACCTTCATCGCCATCATGAAGGTCGCCGTCTTTAGCTCAAAGCCCTACGACAAGAAGTACCTGGCTTCTGTGCTCAGGGAGAAGCACGCCTCCTCAGGCATCGAGCTCGTCTTCCACGACTTCGCTCTCAACGAGGACACCGTCGCCATTGCCGAGGGCGCCGACGCCGTCTGCGTCTTCGTCAACGACACCATCAACGACAATGTGCTGTCGGCGCTCTCCGAGTTCGGCGTAAAGGCCATCCTGCTGCGATGCGCCGGCTTCAACAACGTCGACCTGGACGCGGCTCAGCGCCTGCGCATCATGGTCGCCAACGTGCCGTCGTACTCCCCCGAAGCCGTCGCCGAGTTCGCCGTCGCCCTCATCCAGACGCTCAACCGCAAGACACACCGCGCCTACAACCGCGTCCGAGAAGGCAACTTCTCGCTCGACGGCCTGCTGGGCAAGACGCTCTGCGGCAAGACGGTGGGCATCGTCGGCGTGGGCAAGATCGGGCTGGCTACCGCCCGCATCATGAAGGGCTTCGGGTGCCGTCTGCTGGCGTACGATCCCTTCCCTTCAGCAGCCTTTGAGGAGTACGGCGAGTACAGGAGCGTCGAAGATCTCCTGCCAGAGTGCGACATCGTCAGCTTGCATTGCCCGCTGATGGAGAGGACTCGCCACATCATCAACCCCGACACCCTCGCCCTGATGAAGCCCGGAGCCATGCTCGTCAACACCTCCCGAGGCGGCCTCATCGACACCGAAGCCGTCATCCACTCGCTCAAGGAGAACCACATCGGCGGCCTTGCGCTCGACGTGTACGAGGCCGAAGGTGAGCTCTTCTACAACGACCACTCGGACCACATCATCCAGGACGATCTTCTCATGCGTCTCATGACCTTCCCCAACGTCGTCGTGTGCGGCCACCAGGCCTTCTTCACCGAGGAGGCACTCACCGAAATCGCCGAGTGCACGCTCAACAACCTCGAGGAGTTCATGGTGCGTCACACAAGCAAGAACTCACTCACCAAGGACCTCAAGTTGCGGCGCCGCGACTCGCTGCCCGTGCGTGCCATCTAGGCACATGCTCGCTTACTCGGATGCTTTCGCAATCTGTTGTCGTATCTGGAACTAGGGGAGGAGGGATCCACCGCTTCTTAATCGTTTGTCTTTGGGGCTAGTCAGTCCAGGCCTTTTACTATCATCACGCCACCGTCGTGGGCGACGGGAACCACACCAGAGCTACCCGGCCGGGACTAGGAATGCCATCCCTGTGGGCCATGCACACACCAAGTGGGCCGTCCTTTCGTATGCCGAGGACCACTTGGACACTCGGATCTCATTCATTGTTACCGAACATTGCCGGAGGCGCATGAACACCTCCCATCTCTCATCCCCTGGCAACCGCATCGCCGGGCCTGTCCTGATGGGTGAACGCGCCATCTGATGTCTGCTTTTTTCACCTTTCTTTTTCTCATGTCTCTTGTCTCTTTTGTTTACACGGCCAGGATACGGCAACGGAACTATAGATGGTTATGAGCCTGCTGCAAAAGTCAGCGGCATCCTTTGATGCAACAAGGATTAGAGCAACAGGGTCATGGCAAGCGCATTTCTCACTCTAGATTATCGCTGTTTTCCTCAAGAATTGACAAAAAAGAATTCGGGGTATATTGCCTCGTGTTCCAAACATGCTAAGTAACCGTCCATGTCTGTCTATAACCTCTGAGTAGGTCCTATCTATTTATTCCATTATAATCCTGTATCTCGTCTATGCACCCGTCCCATACACCTTTAAGAAATTTTGTTTGGGCAAATTGATCCCTGCCCATGGGAATGAGTTCTCGGTCAACCACTTAAGGGTTGCTCACGTAACTCCTGGCTCGGCGCAAATCCTCGTCGTCAGAGTCGTTCCTGACCATGGCACCACCAGGGGTAACGGGCCTGGCCTTCTCGACATCGTCGGCACTGGAGTCTTCGTCGTCTCCGGCGTAAGCGTACTTGCTTCGCATGCGGATCTGAGCGCCGTACTTCCAGAACATGAAGGGGATGGCGCAGCACGCGAGACTAATGAAGGCGAGCAATGTGGAGGCCCATTGGTCGTTGAGGCGCTCGTACATCTGTTCCGTGAAGAGAACGACGGCGGCTCCCCAGAAACTTCGGATGCAGGTCTTGGCAGCAAGAGCGGAGGCAGCCTGGTGCTGATACGAGTCGACGAGGTAGTTGTTGGCCGCGTTGTAGAGGAAGATGAAGCCGAAGCCGACGGGGAAACCACCCATGGCAGGGCCGGCCCACGAGAGCTCGGCGTACGAGGTCCAGGCGAAGATGAACAGACCGATGGGGATGCACCAGCACGAGATCATCATGGGGATCAGACGGACCTCGGCGGGCGGGTGGCCGTTGTGGCGCTCGACCATCTTGAGGTAGTGCTTGTTGACAATGGGCGCACAGAGAGCGGACAGGACGACACCGACGGCGACGGGGATGAACATCAGACCGGTCTTGCCGGACGAATATCCCTTGCCCTTCTGGTAGATGATGGGGAAGGCGACGAAGAACATGTACAGCAGGCCGTAGAGGACGCTCATGTACACGGAGATGAGGAAGACGATGAGCTCGCCGAAGAGCAGCTGGAAGGGCCGGATGAGGAAGATGCGGAGACGCTCCGAGAGGGGACGCATGTCGAGCTCCTGCTCGGTGACGTGGTCGGACTCGCCGGTGGACTCGCGGAGCTTGCGGGCGCGACGGGCGAGGATGGTGGGCGTGTAAGTCTCGGGGACGGTGAAGGTGATGAGGACCCAGACGACACCGGCCATGATGAGCTGGATCCAGTACAGCCAGCGCCAGCCGGCAGCGTCAGAGAGGAATCCGCCGACAAGGGGACCAACTGCGATTAGGTATTAGCATTCTTGTCCGATATTCACCGGTGGGTTGCAGGAGGGTCTTACTGGCAGGGCCGATGAAGGGCGCGGCTGAGAAGGCGGCCATGGGAACACCACGCTCCTCGTTCCTCCAGAGATCGGCAAGAGTGCCGCCGACGAGGGTCATGGGCGCGGAGAAGGCGATGCCGTCGATGGCACGGCAGATAAGGAGCGTTTCGATGTTCTTGGCGACGGCGCAGGGGATGATGAAGATGACGGCAAGGAGAAGCGTCGACGCACTGGAACGACTGGTTAGTTCCTTGCACGGGATGGATGATACCAGAACATGCTACTTACTAGATGACTCGACGGCCGTAGATTTCAGACAAGGGGGCAAAGATCATGGGACCGACGCCGAAGCCGACGACAAAGACGGAGATGCTCACAAGGGCGACTTCTTCGCTGACATCCAAGTCCTTGACAACGCCGGCGATATCAGCCGTGATGACAGACGACGCAAACGCCACGACGAAGCAAGTGATGGCAACCACCATGGTGCACCACCACTTATACGCCTTGGACCAGTTCTTGGGGTTCTCGGGGTCGTTGGGCGTGAAGGTAACGAGCTTGTAGCGCCGCTCCGTGCCGTCGTACTGCCCGGACTTGCGGGCCACGGCCTCGGGCTCCACGGGGCCGGGGATGGACCCCGACGGCACCTCGACGAGGTACTCGTCCAGGTTCGCCGTGGCGCTGAGCGTCCGGTACGGCAGCTCAATGTCCAGCGCCGGGTCGCGCGCCTCCTTGTGCGAGACCTGGCGGCTCAGGCGCGACGAGTGCGACATGGACCGGTGCGCGCGGTTGGTCGCCGTCGCGGTGCTGGTGATGGGGGCGAACTGCCGCACGGCGTCGTCGCCTGGCAGCGTGGCCGACGAGGTATTTGATGATGCGTCCATGATGGGGAGGAAATGTGAAAGGAGAGGTTATGAAGAAAAGGGGGAGCAGAGTGTAAAGTTGTAGCTATGATACTGTGGTAGAGCCCACTGGGGTAAGAAAGAGATGGAAGCACACTGTATCACACACTCAATCCAGAAACCAACTTCGATGTTGCCCACGGGAGGTCCGCCGATATATATACATTCCCAACATCCGAGGTCCCTTGCCGAAATCTCAGCCGCCCGTCGTCCAACCAGATGGCCCCAGATCCCAGATGCCATCGCCAGCCACGACGACGGACAACCCGAACGCCGGACCAAGGAAATTGTCCAGCAGGTACGGATACGTATCGGTCGCGCGAACCTATCCACACCCCCGTTGCCATGTGCATGCGGTTGCGGCTCCAACCGACAAAAGAAAAACAAGGATTAGGGTAAGCGTGCAGCGTTGCAAGGGCGGCCTCTAACAGCTTAGTTCTCTTTTCCCTCTGCTCTCCCCTTCCATCGACGTCTTTCCCGTTTGGGGATGGGGATAACTCGGTGTTTGTCCTTGAGGGGGCCACTTTGGGCCGCGCGCGCCCCAGTTATTTGGCCCGATTCCAGTCACGAACTTTGTCCCAGGAGATTGCGCGCGGACGTGTCAGATCCAGCCGGAATGTCCAGGCGTCCGCGTCGTCCTGAGCAGAGTCGTGCTTCTTTTTCCTGCGATGCTTTCCCCAGGACCGCCGTGCCGCTGCTGCTGGCAACCGCATCGCGAAAAGGTCCGGAGCTTGGCCCACCTGTCCGGAGAGGATCACGGAGGCGAAAAAAATCAGGAGCTCCACAGTCGGCGCCGGAGTGGGGCACACAGTGGGGCGCTACGGTGGCGGCCGGGCCGGCATCGGAAGAAATGAGTCTGCACTCTACAGCCAACCAACCAACCAGCCAACTGGGCTGAAAGACACCAAAAGACACCCCCCCACGCTAACACTTTTACATGAGCTCTGTCCGTCGTGTCGTCACTCCTGCGACAGGCACTGCGCCGATGCATGACAGGGGAGGGGTCTGCCCAGTGGTCGGTAATAACCCCGGCAATTATTTGTCGGGATGCTAGGGCTAGGTATGGTTGTTATCAAAAGTTACCTCTATTGTCTATTGTCTATTTTCGTGAATGTCCTCGCCATCGCCTCTCTCCTCCCCTTTGCCTTCGCCCGTCCCATGCTCCCAGCCCTAACGCAACTCCACATCCATCCTCGTAATGCCACTGACCTCTTCTACCAGATCCACGCTCACCGTGCCACTCATTCGATCTCCTTCCCAACCTGCCATCAGCCGTCGGTATCGTTCCACCGAGGGATTCGTCCAACGCGTCCAGCGTGGTCCTCCTGTGCACTCGGCTCCGTCGAGGAGAGGGAAGGGGAAGGCCGTCCCGCTGATATCTGACGTACTGAGCGTCTCCACCTCGGCCATTTCAGTGTTACCCTCTGGATCGACATGCCTCACGCTTCCGTCATGCTGAACGGCCGCCCTAATGAACGCCTCTTCTCGCCCAACATGCATGGACCATGTCCGAGCCCACCCCTCTGCACTGAACGCCCAGATCACCATGTCTGGGCCAGAATCCAGGGCCAGCTCCACCAGGTCGCTGCAGATAGCGACGGGCTGCCCTTGGATCTCCAAAGGGTAGACTGCAATGTCTTGGAACGGGTTGTCGAAAATGTCGATTTCGCCGTAGTTCTCCTCCGGTCTCCAGTTCACCCACTCGGACAGGTTTTCCTCCTCCTCCTGCTCGGCCGCTCTTCTGTATGAGCTGGCCATGGAGCTGCTCCCCTGAGAAATATCATGGAACATGTCCGGCGGGATCGTGTAGAAGACGACAATCTGTTTGTCGGAGCCAACGTCGCTTTGTGGGGCCGCGGCGTGGGAAGTAACTTCATCTGACTTAACGCGCAGGGAATCTCCACTGTTAACTGAAAATGTTGCAGCAACGCGGACCCCATGCCGTGTGTCTGCCCCAGCAGTGTATAACACGGGTAACGGGGACGACGCGGCCGCTGGTGGCCGAAACCAGACCTTGCGGATTAGTCGATTCAAGGACCCGACGGGGGCGTCCGTCCCCAGACAAAGATTGCCGGTCTTGGGATCCGTGAAAAGGATGTGATAGCCATCACTCAGCGGTACGGCTCTGTAGTGATCTGCGCTACGGGCAGAGACTCTTCGGACAGCCCCATCGGTTGGCAGTCGCTGATCAAGCAAATCGCGAGGTCTCACGCAAGATCGCACGGATGACAGATCGTTGACGGAATGGATATCATGGGTGACGGTTCCCCCACTCCCTGTGTCCATTACCGAAACAACTCCGCTGCTTCCAGAACGAATGAAACTGGTCTCAAAGCCCTGAAAGATGTTCCCGACTGGGCCGAATGCGTTGCCGAGGGCGGCGGCAGAGCTGATTAGCCGCAATTTCTTCCCTGTGTCGATTCCTCTCCTGGCAGGGAGGAAGTATAGGAAGTCGCTCGGTGACGCGAGCGGAAACCATCTGCTCAGGTCCTGGTTCGTGAGAGCATCTACCTAATGAAGCTCAATGCCAGCTGTGCACCCAAAGGCCACGCAGTTCCGCTGAGGACAGAGGGCAACGGAGCGAGGGGGGTCATCAGGGTGACAGATCCTCCTGTAAACCGATCGCGGACCCTCCTCGATAGGAGGTGCTCGAGACACAGGGTTGACCTGGCATATACAAGCAGGGGCGGCAAGACTGTTCGCGCTGGGCGTACTCGGACCGGAACCTTCGTTGGACGTGTTGGCTGATGTCGGCTTGGATGTTCCAACTCTCTCGGTCATGATGTCGCATACCATTCCCATCCGGCCTTCCATCAGAACCGCGATAGCATGGCGGCCCGCTGACGTATCCATGCTGCATGAGATGACTTGGCGTGGACAAATAACCGTGGCCACTGGCCGAGGAAGACCGACAGACTTGCTCTCTCTCGGCCGTAACGGAACGGACCATCTCGAACGAGGGTTAAAACAAACGTGGTTCAACTCGTAGACATAAACTGTCCATCCGTGCGTCGCTAGAAGAAACCGTCCGCAGAGGCTGACTGTAAAGACGAGGGCCCCATGCAACGCGCCCACCGTGGACCCTGGCACTAATCCTCCGAAATCTGTGCGTCCGGCTTCTATGAATGCGGTCTTTTTCAAATTAGCCAGACCACACTCTCTTGATATCCATTTGCTCATTATCCTCTCCTGATTGAGGTTGAAAAGTCGTGTTATGTTCAGGGGAGTTATGATCTGCAGGAGACTGCTCCACCAACCGCCCCTCTTCAACATTCGCACGAGAAGCCCACGGTCGAGACTTGCGAGGAACCACGAACGACACGTATGTCGAGCACCGTTGTAATCTTCTGGAGAGAGTCGGAGATAGATCTGCTGAATCGTCTCGTTGGGCAGCCGCATCGAGCTGGGACGTTCTGCTACGATTAGTTTCGGGCAGCGTTCACCATCACGGGACCTCACATACCATCCAACTGCAGGACTCCGTAGTCGCTGCCGACGAATTTCTGGACATTTGCGACGTCTCCTGGCCCAGAGTCCACGGGGCGGCCGCGGTCGAGGATCAAGGCCACTGTCGCCATGATTCCACCGGGTGCTTTGCCCGCCTGCCTCCACCGCGTGCTTGATCTCGTTGGCGTTGCCCCTGCCACGCCTCTCGAGAGGAGTATTTGTGAGGACGTCTTGGACTACTCGGCCTCCCTCATTGGAGGCTATAGCTGACGTTGGAGGTGATATCTGGCGTGTAGTAGGGATAGGTGAATGTAGGTAATAATTAGGTAGTGTGGAAGTTCCTGGGACACGTTGAGACAGGCTTGGTGTTGGAAGAAGGCCTCGACGCCGGGAAACAGTAAGTCTGGTGGCTCTTACCCCATGTAGAAAAGAACAATTCATACCCAGCACATTAATCCTCCACTAACACAAGGCAGTTGGCAGCGACAACCAACAGAAAACACAACGTCCCATTCACTCGATGCTCGTCCGATTTGGAAAATAAAAACAGCGTGTAATTAAGACATGCAGTCTAACGATAACTCCATAGACAACAAAGAACCCAGCGCCGCTACCACTCGTCGAGATCCAGACTTGAGCGATCAGATATTATTTGCACCATCTCTCCACACGTTCGAGTCCCCTATACTAATACTGGAGTCCGTACCGGCCAGGATTGGAGGAGTCTGCTCGTCGCCAGTGTCGGTTTCGTCGTCAGAAACGACGGGCGGTGGGTCATGATAGATCCACGCCTGTTGAAGTCTGTTTCACGATTAGCTTTTGCTTCGGATGAGTGAAAATTAGAGAGTGCTTACGGAACAGTGAGGCTGGGGTTGACAAATGTCATCCCCTTTTCCTTGAACTCGTCGAGAGTACTTCCACGACGTAGAATGCCCAGTGACGGTCGCGTGTTCTCTTCGTCGAATACCTCATCCGAGACGGCCTCCTCCTCTGAGTCTTGGTTCTCCCTAATAGCACGAAGGGCGATGTACTTGGTCAGCGGCTCATACCGCTGCTTGATATAGAAGCTATACCAGATGGTGAAGGGAATGAGAGGGAAGATGGCAATAGACTGAAGGAAGGCACCTCCCGAAGCAATCTGCCCAACCATGACAACCTCGAAGACAACAAGCCCAACTATGATTCGGTAGCATATTATGCGCCACGCACCGCCGGTGGCATGCTGAGGCTGATCCATCGCGTAGAGCACCATGTACTTGAAGGTGAAGTATCCCAGAGCGAAATACAGCGTGCCCATGATGAGAATCATGAATCCCAGCTGCAAGACGCTGTAAATCAGACAGAGATTGAACACAAGCAATGCGGTTGGCAGGTAGAAGCCGTACTGGAAGACGGGCGGCTGCTTCATGTCGTCAAAATCTCGAGGAGTGCTTGACATCATCAGACTGAATGGGTATAGGAAGACGCTTCCAACCTCCAGGATCCTGAAAGGCATGAGACCAATACCCTGAAGCATGATGAAAGAGATATAAAAGACAGAAAGGTCTGCCACATCCTTGGCAATGACACCGGGAATTTTGCTCGTGTCCTTCAGAAGGTCCTGCAAGACAGTCCAGAAGTCCACACCAGTTCGGGAGACGGCGAACACGAAGAATGTGTTGAAGAAGGTGAAGAAGAAGTTCTTGGAGATGACAGAAAGCTCCACATCGCCCTGGGAAATCATTCCTTGACAATTCGAAAGCCAGTCGTAGAGATATGGCACAGCAACGTTGAGAAGCGACACAACCAAAGTGGGAATACCGTTCCCGACGAATGAAAAGATGATGGTGTGGCTCTGTAACCATGCGGCGAATCCAGGTGCTGCTTTTTTGAGAGCACAAAAGCTCAGCAAAGAGGCGAGGAAAGCAGTGGGGATGATCCAAACGAGGGTGAGCACAGTAATGAAAAGGGTGACGGCCCAGGATTTGAGTCGGCGGATCCCACGAGGGGCATAGGTGTTTCTCCAGACGAGGTCAGATGGTGAGGGGGTCGCTTTGGTCAGCAATCTGCCGGGTCGTGCATCGATCCTGGCTTGGATAAACATCTGGCATGAAGCGACCGAGTCCATCGTGACGAGGGCCATGTCAGTGGGTGTGTATTTCTTTTTGCGAGCATGAACAATCTTTTCGTCCAACCTTCTGAGTTTCTCCCCGTAGTAGTCAATCGCATCAACGTTACGAGATTGCAAGCCAAGGAAGCCGTACCGGAGGCTAACCTGAGGCCTGCCCTCCTCTCCCCAGTCTTCCCGGTTCAAGTCGGGGTTAAGGAGGTGGCCATTCTCGCCAGATTCCTCGTCGACGTCTTGTCCCTGTGACTCGTCGGAATTGGGTTCGTTCGTCCGCGTGACATCTCCCTTGGTCTTGTCTCGTTTATACTTTAGGTATCTGGCCCAAGACGCCTCGAGCTTTCTGAGAGTAACGGCTCTTAATTCCATCAGCTCATCCAGCTCCCTCCAATCTCGACAAATAGTGACGGAATCAACGGTGCCAATCTCCAACTTTTCGATCAAATTCTTCACCTCGTCTTCGGTTCTAAGGTCGGCAGGGATTCCGGTAAGACGAAATGTGCGGTCCGTGACGGTGGATTGCGACCCGAGATAGTCTTGTCGAAAACGGATAATGCGAAAGGTCTCCGTGTTGATAAAGTGAATCGTCAAGGCGACGAACAAATACGTGAAGACGGTATATGACCACAGATACCCAAGCTTGGCGCTCTTGTCTTTAAGGCCATGCCCCTTGAGCACCTCAAAATCCTCGTCTGCAAGCGGCAACTGGGTCGGGGCGTAGAAAGGGTCCATACCCATGCCGTCGGTGTATCCCCAGGAGTAGTTCCTTCTGCTAAGGTCAGTGAAGTGGGCATTGATTGGCCAGAGAACCGCGGTTGCGAAGAAGGTCATGACAGAGAAGAGTCGGGCAGCCATCTTGAAGAATGCCAAGAACTAGGCGCATTGTGTCAGTACCTCCTGTTCTTGTAGCCAAACCCGAAGCTCGCAAGAATTGAACCTACCACAAAAGCATCAAGTCCAGCTGAAGCCAGCACTTGTTGCTCGGTAATTTTGTACAACTGCGGGATCCATCCAAAGGCCGAGCTGGAGAGCGAGGGGAGATTGTTGGAGGGGTCGAGACGGCGTTTGCGAGCGGCGTAGAGGGCAGGCCATCGTGGGCGTAAGATCTAAGATGGACTGTAAGAAGGTTGCTTGGCAGGCGGGCTGTTTCTCCGAGTGTTGCACGTACGGTGAAGGCGAAGAAGGCGACGGAGCCGAGGAGCAGAGACAGCACGAGCTGGACTGAGAGGTTCTTCTCATTATCCGGGGCGACAGACTCCGCCTGCTTGCATCCGTCTTCGTATCCCATCATGGACGACAGCGCAGCGCGGGCGCGAGGAACGTGGGTTGGATAATGCGTCGCCGAACGTGGAGGGCGAGTTTGCTTGAGGCTGGAGGTGGGAGGCTGGAGACGGAGGCTGGAGCTGCTGGAGCTGTGGTGCAGCTCTGACTCGGTGGCTTGGGCATTGATTACCTTATCGTATCGTCAGGCACGCAGCATCCCGCATAGTCGTGACCCCGTCGATGACGTCTACTGTGCACGGACCATGTTCTACTTAGTCTCACGAACTGGAAAAATCGGGTCTCTTCTTCATCGTGGTCAACTCTCTCAGGCTGCTTCCGATATCACTGCTGAGTTCTCCCGGTTGCGCATTTCAGAATTCTCGTTGCTGTATGGTGCCATCTCGTGAAATCCCAAGGCAGGCAGTCTCTTCGGAAGCCACGGAGTATGCCTCGCCAACTTGAACATCCTGCATTTTGTATCTTGCATCGTCGGCCTCACTAAGTCCCGCCAACCTCCGTCTCACTGACTATTTGCCAACGCTTCCTTGCTTTTAAAGTCTTACTCAGATACACTGAAACATAGTCTATACTAGACTACGGTTCACGCGGAGGGGCGGACTACCAGCCTTGCAGCCCTAACAACCTTGACCACTTACTCTATTCCGGCATCTCTTCTGGTTCACGCCGGCTGCCACGTCACGTCGGTCACCCTTCTTGTGTAAGTCGTGCGTTATTTCCTAAAATGAACAGGCAGCTCAGTACTCCCGGCCGCTCAAACATGCATGTTGCAAAGCCCATCATCACACGCGACATTACTAATAAATGACATGAACGAGTTTTCGTTTCCAGGCAGTGAGAGTGCCTACCCGTGACTCATGCAGGGTTGCCTCGCTGTGAGGCATTCGTCCGCCCGATGATCCTGGGTTCAAGAAAGACGGACTTCCGATATGCCTTGTCGGACACCCTACGCCGGGCACTTGCGCCGGACATGTTGCGCCGGACACGCTCATAGCAAAGTCCGTTAATATTATGTACTCGTCAGCTTGAAGTTGGCATCAGCGAGTCTTCGTTGATCCTCGATGGGTTGATTCACTGAGGCAACGTTCCATGGCCAGAGACTTGGACTAGTAGCACCACTCACATGATTTGGAATCCCGGGTCGCACACAACTTTACATCAATCCGCCCTATCATTCTTGCGCTTTTACTGTCCGCGGAACTACATCTTGCGCAAATTCTCCAGTTTAGCAATGTGCCAGAACACGCGGCTTTGTTTTCCCGACGCGCGTCGGATTCGGATACAGCCCTTCCCCGACTTCGACTTGACCTCCAGCCCGCCGTCCGCCGTCCGCCGTCCAGCCCTGAATAAGCGCGCCGACGGCTACAACAGGGCCCCCAAGGCCAAACACGGGCGCACGCATCCGCCAGGGCGCGTCTCGTGGCGAATGAAGGCGACCAAACGGACGGCTTTCCCATTCGTATTCAGCGCGTCTGACGTTATCACCGAGTCTAGGCCCTAGGAACGAGTGTCCAGATATAGACGCGTGTTCAAGTACGCGGTGAGAGCCTCACGAAGCGAAGCAGGCGGTTCATCAAGCAGGCTGGGAATGCGGTGACAAATAGCCAAGTGGCAGAGACGGCGATTAGCTGCGTCTAAAGTCGGACTTGTCGGTGAAGTCGTCTCGGGGGCGTGACAGCCCTTTCGCAGATCGGCATGGTCTTCAGACTAGGTCCGGTCCAATAGTCATCCAAGTAGATTTTCTTCCACGAGGCTTCGGCTTCATTCTCTAAAGTTCCCTCCAAACAGTATTCAGCTCCCGTCAAAAATACGACGCAATGGCATGCAATCATCGAGCCCAGTGGCTTCGGACCGCCGGTCTTGTGCCGGATGCAACGAAAGCAACTATGGGCCAAACTTGGACACATTGGTGACCGACGGGCTGACACTCACTCCCAACTCCCGCCCTTTCTCTAACCTTGTCGAGATGAGATCTCGCCACCGACTTTCTACTCCCCCCGCTTTCAGTCGGCTGGCCTCAAAACCCCGCGGGGTACAGAGTACTTGCGCCGGCCGTTTATTCTTTGGATATCACGGGAAAGCCACGTCAATGTCTCCAAAGCCAGAAATCAGGCTGTCTTGTGCAGCAGGCATTTTCTTGCCACCTCCTCGCTGCTCAAAACGGTGAACCCCGATGACCACCGACGTGTATAGGACCCCGGACATCCGTACAAGGGGTACGGCCATTCGGCTTTCGGTTGTCGATGTTCAGGATCTATAAACGGAGTATACGAGAAGAGAGCTGAAACGGTCATGTCGGGGTTCGCTCATGAGCTTCGCGGCGCATTCGTCACTCAGACTCCGCGTTGCATGCCCGATGAGCGGTCCAGGTCGGCGGTTCGCTTTTCTCTTCTCAGCTGAACCCACCCACCCTTCTATCTGGTAGCCCTACCAATGCCGACAGGGGTCGGGCTTCGCATCTCATCGAAACTGCCTTATGCCATTTGGGTCATTCGCCAGTTGTTCGTGGCAAGCCAAGGGCATATCTGAAGCATGTACAAAAACCCAGCAATCAACCCTCTTATTCCAGCAAATCCATGGCACTGCTGCTCTATTATCCTACTATTATTTCAATCTTTGAACCACCATGACAAGCTCGGGTGCTCGCTGCCGTGAGGAGGATCCTGCCCAGATGGGCATTCACATCAACACCACCGGGTGGATTCAGGTACAGCGACGTCATCCTGCTCCTTCGACCGGCAACACGTGGATGGGAGGACAAGCTCCGGGTCCTTCCACGGGGCAACAACCCCTTAATGTCGAGGACATCGTGGCATTGGTACACCAACACGGCCCAGAGGACCCATGGGACTGCATCGCGGCGGTTCAGGCACCGGAGGCCACAGCTGCCAACTGGTACGACACTCGTCAGCCCCAATACCAATATCACAACTACGAAACCGACCGCCGTCTCCCTACCGACCTGGGGGCTGGAAACATCGGCAGTACGCGAGCTGATCACGGCAGCCAAGAGTCCAACGGACGACTCAAGTCTTCCGAACGTGTCGAAGGCGAAAGCCGTACTGGAAAGCCCAAGAACCACCACAAAAGCCACCCCAGTCGCAAGCACGTTCCATAGCGCCGTTATATTCGGTACCTTGGTGAGACATCTTGTGCTTCCCACCACTACTCAGCTGAACAATAAGCAGGGCCGTGTCTGCCACTTCATGAATCATGAGCATTGATACCCGGTCAGAAAACTGGCGCATACTATAGAAATGGATAATGGAGCATTCCGAGGAGGGAAACGGAGTGTTGATACCTTGAGACGGGGCATGGGGGAACATGACGTCGAACGTGGGACTACATATTATTTCGGATCAGAGAGAAGTCTGGTGCTCCTCGAGATCACATGCTGCTGCATGATCGGTTAGCGGCTGCGCAGAGAGTGAACCACGTGGAATAAGAACTACCAACGGACCTTGTTCTAGAATCTACATGACCGATAGGTTCACCGTGACTTTTTAGCCGACGCCAGGTAGAGCGCCGAAATAACAAGAAGTATCTTGAAGTATCTGTACCTGGACCAAGCCTTGCAATGCTCAGCCATCCTTCTGTCAGACAGACCTTCTAGAAACTAGAGAGCTCCGAAGTAAGAGACTAGTACGACCCTACGTGTTACCGACCGGAGGCTGTCCTGGAAATTCTAGACCCGAGAAGCGAGACAATGGCAAGGGTATGTCTCAGCCATCGTCAGTAGATAACGTTTTGATTGCTAACAAAAACCATCTGCATGAAGCCTGTCTACACCACGGCCGTTGGCTGTTCATGGACGCACAAATATTACAGTCCCTGAGACACGCCAGAGCACGAGAGAAGGTCAAGAGAAGCAATTTTCTATCCACAATTATGGTTACTTTGGTTTGGTCGTTGTCCACAAGGCCTTGGAGGCGAGACTTGGATCTCCTAGTCTGTGGCCTGACTCCTTACAGGGTAAGCTGAGTCGTGCAACTGTCGAGGGCTGCGCGTACATACATCATGAGATGCGTATTCGCGACGCTGGGTAGCGAGGGGCTTGTATTTCGTCTGATTCTGTTCCCGGTGGTTGCTCAGCATTTATCTGTCGGCCGCATTTTTTGGTGGTGTAACCGGGACAGTCGTGGTCAGAAGTTCGAAGGACTGATATTTGTGTCCCGGCAATGATGCCGCTGGGGCTGGTGAGACGACACGAGCAAAGAGCAGACAAATAGCTCTCTCTTTCTCTCTCCATTTTGATGAGCCGAGTGGTACATTACTGACTCAACTTTGGAGATAAGGTCGGGCGTTGAGGTGACCGTTTCAACGCTCATTCAGTGACATAGTAACTCTCAATCATCCCACCTTTCGCGCTACGACATTCCGCAACTAGCTGGGCTCGATATCGAATCACTAAACATTATATCCTCGCTGCTGTGATGAGCCGAAAGAGAACAACCGGGAGCTGACACTGTGTCCTACGCAAGGCGCTGTTAGACCAAGTCGAAAGGTCGGGCAGTTCCGTCTCGTCGTGATCTAAGCGCAGCTACCCGAGAACGACCACAAGATCCGGCCTACCCTAGTAATGACTCGGCTCATCCATGGGCTGAGTAAGTAGACTCTAGGGATCACAAAGAGCTAGCGCTGTGACACTGTCCTACAGTGGCCATGCAAGTAACCCAATAGAAGAGTCTAACCGACGGACACCCACCTGCAGCTTTGGAACAAGCAGTGTAGCTAGTTGGGCATACTGTGTAGTTCGACTTTTGGGCCCGTACCGTCTCACAGAGTAGACAGGCTAGAATTGTTCCTGACGTGGTTTGGTCGTCATTATCAGCAAGTGGCTGTCAGAATGGAACCAGTGCGACAGAAATGTTGGGTTGTTGGGCGGAGATGCTACGAGATAGGGACTCATCGTCTTCATCAGACGAGAGCATTTATAGTGTCAAATAGGCTCAAGGAGCCCACCCAAGACTGTAATGAGGCCGACATGTCCAGGTATGCCGAGCATCACGTAAGTCTGAGACATGTTAGGGGACCATGAAGTCCGGACCCAAGGCGAGGCCGAGTTGCCACTCTGATCACAACATGTTTGCCAGTTTTCAGAGAGCTAGCTCCTCAGCCACGGATGCACAATCTTCAAAAGCATGGGCAGAGGGCATAGGCAGACTCGATAGCTTCCGTGGCCACGTTACCCCACAGGGAGCTAGCCTATATGCCAGCGGCCAACGCGTGTAAACCTCTTGATCTCGACTGAGCAAAGCAGACAACTGCAGCACTTGGTAACACTTGGGTCGAATGGCATCATGCTCTGGGGACTAAATTGGGAGAAATAAGTATAAATAGCTGTCGGGGCTCTCAGTTAAACGCGTTCCTGCATATCGAATTAGAATACTCCTCCATCTCACATTTTACTGCGATTCAGGTATACATTTGGTGTCTTCTTGCACTTCAAAGATCGACTTCAGACAACCAACTTCACTCAAACACAACAATGGGCAAACATTCGTCAAATACCAAGCCAGACCAGACACACGGCAGCAAAGAGTCGTCCAAAGGTCAAGCCAAGGCTTCTGCCCCAACGTCCAACTTGACTGGTGACCTGAATGCGTTCATATCGACCTGGAACGGAGTGGAGCTCGCGGATGTGGACAACAATAGCTCATCCAGAGTACACTCGCCGATGATGGCTCGGTTCTTGTCCGACTCGGAGGCACCATTCACCGGTCTCCCTGGAAGCGGGCGCTGGGAGCAGAACATTGTACTCCAGGGTGGGAGGAGAACGATGACTGTACAAGCTACGCAGGGTTCTGCGAGCGAGGTCGATCAATATCTCGACGAAAAGTCTAAGAATAAGCACAAGGACAGGAAGGAGAGGAAGCAGAGACAGGGCGAGTTCGAGAAGCAGCACACGAAGAAGTAATCGAACGTGTGGAGTAGTAATTGGGGTCAAGCTCGCGAGATTCACAAACAAATGCGACCTGTGGTGTAGTAATGTCGTGATCGGATCAAGTACTATGGTATGAGGCAAAAGTAAGGGCACCAAGATCCACAAGTCCGGGGGGCCTTGTACGGTCACTCAATAGTGCCCGATACAATCTCACACTGTAGAATCTACTGTGAATTGCTGACTTATCTTTCTTATCGTCTTTATCGCACCCAATTTTTGAGAGACCACGTGATTATCTGCACTATCTAATGCTGACTTATGTTCTGTATCGCGAACTCACACTGGCTATCGACGAAAAGTGGGTACTAGCGCGGTGGGTCTTGGTGCCCTTACTTTTGCCTCATACCATAGTACAATCCCCGGGGGTTGAAAAGGCAAAAGCAACAAGAGAATAGTACTTGATGTGTCAGCGCCCTAAACAATGAATTATGGTTTGCTTTTTTTCCTCGCCCCTGAGCTGTGTTCAGATTGAGTTCTGCTTTCACTTTTGCCTATTGAGGTTGAATACGAAGAGTTTAATGAGCTGTGTTAGTAGGTGCGGGTAGACTAAAGAAGCCTTGAAGGCTGCCAATGCAGCCCTTGATGACTACGCAAGATCATTATCTTCACATTCTCGACGCATGATCGCGGCTGTTGTTGCCGCCTACTATAGACAGGTATTAAGAGTACACGCATTCACGTCGTACATTGCTGGGTAGACGTGCATTCGACAAGTGCGATCATCTAAATCTGCGACTGTCTGGTCAAGATACAACTCTCTGTCCTGGGAAAATTGTCAATAGACGCAGCATAAGCCAAGATGAGCCAAGAAAATAGAGCAGCGCAGATCTATAGGATGAGGAATTTGAGTTGAAAGAAGGGACGACAAGGGAGTGTCCTTCTGAGCCTTGTCTCGCTGTACGTCTAGCCCGCTATGATGAAGAAAGCTAGACTAATAAATAAAAACAGGTCGCGGTATCTTTGAGGCGCCCCAAAAACACTGACTGACGCGCACTGGACCTTGTTCTTCGTCATCAGGTACATCATGCCCGCTCAATACGTGCGCACTAATATTGAGGCGATATTCTCTACTGCTTGGCCTGCGCCCTTGCACTGGGCCGGCGGGTGTGTTCCATCCGAAGTAGCGGACTTTGTAGGCGGGTAAGGGAACCTTGCAAGTGCAGTCTAATTCAGTATCGATGCTGTTGTGAGAAACACAATAACAAAGGAATGTGTTTGGTGAATCTCGGTTTCGCATTGTGATTCCTCTCGCATCTTTTAGGACAGGGGATAGATTTGGCTTAGCTTAGGCCGGTGGTTGCATTCTCTGGGGGGGAAACAGGGAACAGAGACGGCGCATGATCGACCGGATAAGGTCAGTTGCAGGACAGGAAGGGAGGAGGAGTGAAGGGAAAGGAGGGGTTGGAGATTGATAAAACATGTTCAAGAATTAGAAAGCTGACAGGACGCGTGTTGCTGCTCGGTAACCGACGTAGTATATAGTACTAAGGGTTTTGATGACTGTGCTATTTGTGAATCGAACCCATGTCAAGGGCAGCTTCTTTCATCCATTCTTCCCGTTCTTGTTCAAGGATCACACGAGCTCGAGGAAGATGACAGATGAGTCTAGTGGCAATGGGGAAAGAGCCAGGTGGAGTACCTGCCTTATGTGCTGCCGTGCCCTGGACTCGGAAATTGCGACCGGAGAAACCGACGGCCCAGCCAATCACGTGGCCTCGTGTTCGACCAGGGCGGGCAATGTTCAGGTGTGCATATTGGTACTGACAGCCTACGAAGCAAACAGTAGAGGCTGGGGATGTACATGGCATTTGTTGCCCCCTCGAGCAACTGCACGCTGGACATACGGGCTAAATCCACAGCTGGACGAGGCTGCGGCCGGCGTCGGAATGGCGTCTTGTGGTGCCCCATGGTGCCCGGTGGCTGCCGAAGAAAGGGCCAGAATCCATCGGGAGGATCACAGGGTTGGGCGCTTGGATCTACGTAGCATCGTCTGGTTGCTGGGTACCTATCCTGGCAAGCGCGGGCGTCGCAGCCAAGCCGCTGGGATTGACACTGGAGGTGGAGGATGGCTCGGGGTCGTGGACGGCAGAGAAGCTGCGGGAGTTGACAGGCTCGGTCCATGAGTTTCCTGAACTCCTAGGGTGGAGAGTCAGTACAACCTCCTGACATGTCGAGAGGGTTCGCTTGTGTTCGTCCAAGACATACATCCTTAATAATACATGGTGCTGGCCATTAGCCGAGACTCTCTCAAACATTTTCAGACGCGCCGCCACGACAAAAGCAAATAGAGAAACAAGTGCAAGGAACCCGCCCACAGCTAATAAGTAGCTGGTATGCTAAGAAATACATAAACAAATCAGCCTGGAGAACAACCATGAACCATCAACCCACTAGTAGTGACAGACGTGGAGTCGGAACAGACGAGAGGAGAGTTTTGTTGATTCGCAGTTGCTTTGTTGTTGCATAGGTAGGTAACTCCCCAGACACACGGCCGCGTCCACGAAAGCTGGAGTCGGCACAGAGGCACTCCGTGCATCATAGAGTACGAATAGTGTGCCAGCCAAGCCTCAAAGCCCAAAGCCCAGGCCTTGGCTTGAGGTTTGTTCCAGCCCGGCCAGCGAACGAAACAGCGTGAGGTCCCGGATCCTTGGCAGATACCTCGGCCACAAGTACCCTTCCGATGGTGGCCTCCCTGCCGCGTCCCCCGGATGACACGGCTAGGTAGCGCTCCTCACCAAGATTGCCAAGATTGCCAAGATCCCCGGTGCGGTGGCCAACATGACGTGCCCCGGGAGGTACGTGGCGCCAAAGTCGATGATTCAGTGGGAGATACCTGACCGAGAGGCTCTGTGCTTGGTGGTGGTGCGTTCCTTTTTCCAGAGAGTTTTCCCAGCGCCCAGCGCCTCCCCCCTCCCCTGGAACTCAGAATGCCCAGCCCGCCCAGCGCGCCAAACCCGCCCAGCATAACAGCCAGTTTTTAGTGAGGCCCAGCCCAGTGTCATCCACCGCACCACCGGACTCCCATCCCTGCTCCGTATTCCGTCTGACTGATGCGTCGGGCCAAGTCCAGCACTCCAGGTGTCGGGATCCGCTACCTCCGCTGGAGCAATATTCGTAGGTACTTACCTGCAAATCGCGTCCTCGAATGCAATTCTTCGCGCCTTCCCCCACTCCTTCTTCATTCTTGCCCGCTCGCATTCCCATTCTTCCCTCGTCCGTCCCTTCCTCTGTTGGACGCACAAACAGAACTGCGCCTCTCCCTCTCCTCCTCCTCCTCCTCCTCCTCCTTAACACCTCCTCCCTCTTCCCCGCCTTCTCCTCTTCCTTCTCCTTCGTCTCCGTCTCGTCGATTTCCTCCTCTACACGACGCTCCGGTGTATTCCTCATCCCTCCCTCAAATCGCCCCATATTTCGCCCTAGGCTAAAGTCGCTCGCTCGCTCGCTCGCTCCGCTTCCGCTTACGCACTTCGTTCGCTCCCAACGCTCACTGCCTTTCGCTGTGTTTCGCTTGCCGCCAACTCTTCGCCTGCCAACAAAGGGAAGACTTCACCACCGAAATCCCGACATCCCAAACCTTGCATCTTCCGAAACAACCACCCGACCACCACACAGAGCCGAAATTAATAACTCCGAGGATTTATCGAACGCCAGAGAAGGAAATTTGGGAACAAACAGAACGACAACAACTCGAACTGTTCACTGACCCGGTGACGACACGACCCGTGACGACAACGATCCGGCAATAGCGCCTTGGCTCTAGACAACACACCACTACAGCAACACGCCCACCGCTTCCCAGCCTTCCCAGCGGCCCAGAACGACTTGAAGAAAACCCCCTCGCGCGCTCCCGCTCTCACAACGAAAGACGCTCGTAGCGCCCACGATTCTCCTGCACGTCTCTCTCGACACTTTTGACCCCTTTGTCCAAGTGTTGATTCACAACATTCAAAATGGGTATTTGCTCGCCTTCACTCCCGCCGCCTCCGGTATCAGAATCAACTCGTGTACTAACCCAAATCCCATAGGCGACGTAGCAGCTCCATCAACTACGATTGTGCCGTTCGCCAACACCGCTCTTCTACCCTCTTGCGCCGTTGACTGCGGTGCCCTTTACGACGCAAATGGCGGTTGTGTGCCTCCTGTAATCGACGCTGCTCGTGGCACAGCAGCTTTCACGGCCTGTTTCTGCGCCAACACAGCTGTTGCTGCGCTATCAACAGCCGTGACGGGAGTTTGTGATACAGCCTGTTCTTCTGTTGGCCTCACTTCAATCGCAAACTGGTTCCGAAATATCTGCAGCGTCGACGACTCTGACAACGATGGTGGCAACAACGCCGACGAATCTTCAACAACGACCACGACCACTGGGACTAGTGGTAGTGGCAAGTCAGGATCAAGCGACGGTGGTGGTGGTGACTGGTAAGTTCACGTCCGTTCCCAAATTACTGGGAACCTGATTCTAACTCCCTGTAGGATCTCTAACCACTGGCAATGGGTGATTTTCCTTGTCATTCTTGTTGTCGCGATCGCCGGTATTTGGATTGGCGCCTGCATCTGGCGCCGTCGATACCTCCGTAAGAAGGACCGCCAGCTGTCCCTCGGCCAGAAGCACTCTGGCTCCGCATCACACCCTTCTTGGGGGCCAGGCATTGGTCCTGACGCCGTAACTACCCACGACCCTGCTTACGATTCTCAACGAAACTCGCACGCAATCTTGACTCCAACAGCCGCTACAGCTCCAGTCCAAGAAAAGGCTCCCAAAACCAAGGATAAGAAGCGATGGATCGTCAGTGAGCGTACCTAATGCCTCTTCGTCAAGCGTTCGTTACCGATATCCGCCTTCGACTCTTCCCGTTACTTCAACTCTACCATGCATCATATCATCGAACTGGCAGCAAACACCTGATGCAACGAAACCCTGAAGATCACATCTCACCACTGACACGGCCGCTTTTTGTCCTGCCATCTTCCTCGGCTTGTTTTATTTGATTTTGGGGGAATATCCATCACATCGCACAAGGGGGAAAGTTCAATCAACACACGTCCTGTTTTCGCATCTACGATTTCTCATTAAACGATGATCCGCGGACTTCCAAGGATTGTCTTTAGAGGAGGACCTGGATCTCATCAACCGTATCTGTTGACTCATCATTTCTCCTGCTTGTTTTTCCACATAAAATCCTGCATATTGGCACTTGGGCCTTTCATGCAACTGTGTTTTTTATTTATTTCATCATTTGGTGGCGTTTTTTGTTTGGATTTGGCGTTGCTTGGGAGGACACTAGCACGCTTGGCTGACGGCTGTTAGAAAGCACCCTAGGATAGGAGCAGTGGGAAATACCGCACTTTTTGCACCCTCCATCGCGAAACTCTGGACACTTTGATTCCCTCTGGACCGTGGACGCAGGAGAGATGGACTATTGTCCCTTCTTGATACCAAGAAACAAATAAATTTTCTTCCAAGCTCGTCTTATAATTGCGGGTTACAAAAAAACTCGCCTACTACGTGCATGCCGAACGACTTGGAGACGTGGATGTTTCGTTTCATCTTCTCGAAGTCAACGGTACAATGTTGCAAAATAATTATATGGTCTCAGCAGAGTTCAACTATTCGTTCATTAATCCGATGTAGGAAAGTAAGTGTTTTTTATGCAGGCTTGTTTGTTCGTCGTATACCAATCCAATCATGCCCTGACAACGTGCTATGCAATTCATGTCGCAATCCCATTTAGTTGCCCGTCTCTTGCTCCTCCACAGCATCCATGTACAAATCAATGAGACAGCCGGCTGACCAGGCTTGTGTAGGGCTCTGTATTACGTCGCGTTAGCACAGTTCTCGGGAGGGAGGTGGATAGGGTATATATATAACTCACCGAGTCAGGACAGAACTCGCCGTTCTTCTGCGTCAGCTCAGCGAGGCCAGCCCAGGCACTCTCCTCTATCATCTTCTTGCACCCGCCTAGGCGCCGGGTAACCTGCTGGAAGGCCTCGGTGCGGCCCTCGGGGGTGGTGCGGCGCTTCAGGTCAAACTTAAGCAGGGCTCGGAGGAAGAATCCCGTGGGCCACAACCACTCCGGGCCCTGGTGATAGTTGCGGCCCTTGCTGGTCGCGAAGTCGGTGCTGTCCTCGCTGTTGCGGTAGTACGGGCGGTAGTTGAGGTCCGCCGGGTCCAGCGTGGCCATGCCCGTCGGGCCACGGAGGGCCGTATCGGCGAGGCACAACGCATGGATGGCGTGATCCTCATCGAAGAGTGACGGCGCGGCCGTCATTGCAATAGCGAAGTTGGGGCGTAGTTGGTAGTCCTCGTACTCCTTGCCCGACTTGTAGAGATCCTTGTAGATGCCTCGTCGGTTGACGATGGGTGTGTTGACATCGTACTTGGAGTCCTCCTCGGGTGACAAGGGGACGTAGTAGCATCGCTCGAAATTGTCCTTGATGAGGCCTGCCCAGTCGGCCAAGGAAATGGAGCTTCCATCGGCCTTCTTCACACTCGAGTAAGGATAATCTCCCTTCTTCTCAAGTCCGGACACCCACTCAAGAGCGCTGTACAGCAGTCCCGTAATTTCGATGGCAGCTCCGTCACGGGGCGTGCCAGGAACGCCCTTTGACCCGGCTTTCTCGCTCTCGCCCATCTTGTCCATCCAAGTACCGCAGTTGTGCTGGTTGCCTCCGAAAACGAGACCTGTCTCCCAATCGACCTTGATCTCTTGGTTGAAGCCCTCATCCTTCATCTGAGAGTCGATTTGAGGGCCGGCATTTGCTTCCCGATACTTCATCCCTGAAGCATGTCTTTGAAGAGCCTCCTGGATCACGTCCTCAATGGTGCTCTCATTAGAGTACGCACGTGGGTCGTCAGTTGGGAACCAGGTATCATCATATGGCAAGAAGCGACGCTTGACCTTGGCCTTCAGGATACCCACGCCTTCAGGGGCATAACGTGTGTAATCTTGGATGCATTGCAAGAAGAACCAAATTGAGTCTCTGGCGTTGTACCTTGGCGCATCACCGCTACTGAGAAGGTTAGGAATCATTCCGTGCTTTAGAACACTGGCAAATGCAAGAATGTGTTCCTTTGCCTCCTCAAAGCGGCCCGTGCCAAGAAAGAGACCACGGAGAGAGATGAACACATCTCTGCCCCAGCATCTTGCCCACTCGACAGCAAAGTGAGGAAGGCCTGCGGCAAGGGAGGGAACCTGCTTGTTCGGCCACAGGGATGCCGACTTGACGTAGCCAGTCTGCTGTACGCTCACCAAAGCCAGGCTCTGCAAGAACCACTGTCCCTCTCGGACATTGGTGTTCATGAGCTCTAATGACTTCTCCCAACTGGCCATGTACGCAGTTCTCAAGACCAGGCCAAAATACCGAGGAAGCAGGAAGTTAGGTATCCCTCTAATGGCGTCAAGTCGTTCCCTGAGCCAAGTTGCAGGCCCTGCAAGAGACTCGTTGCCAGGAGCAGCGCTGATTCGCTGCACTCTGCCGACGATGTAGTCCAAAGCCCACTGGCCATCTCGAAGGTTCTGGCAAAGAGGATGAGCCAAGTTGTTGTCTCTGATGATGTTCTTGAAAACACTCCACCAGCCCTGAAGACCGGCGTATACAAGCTTCCCATGACCAGGGATATCGTATACTCCGTTTCGGCCATCGCTCGCCGCCAGCTCTTCCGCGTCACAGCGGTACAGCAGGAAGTTGAGGTCAACCAGGTTAAGATCCTTCCATGCAGCCTTTGCTCCCGACGTAACATAATTATCCAATCCAGAAGAGTGCTCTGCTGCCGGAATCCAAGTTTCGAAAAGAGCGATACTTCCCGGGGGGAACTTGTCACGTACAGTGATGATGGTGTCGTCGCCCTTGACTTCCATCCTGATACCGGGTAGGTCAACCACTCGACTAGGAAGACCACGCAGGTACTTCTTGTCACCAAGAACTTGCTCCTTCATTTCCTCGCTAGTATCAACCTCAAGCATCCAGCTGCCGAGGTGTTGAGCCTTGGTGCCGGTGAGATGAACAGCGTTAAAGGCGCCATTCCCGTTTCCGTAGCCGGGAAACGCCGTGTGGGCGATGAGAAAGTATCCCTTTCGGGACTCGGGGTGCACTCGGTGAACGGTGATGTACTGGTCCTCATGGTGAATGTGCGTTTCGTCGTAGCCGTCCTTGCCCATCAGCGTGTGAATCTGGTTCAATAGCTTTTTGATGCCACCGATACCGTTCTCACCGCCTCCTATCTTGACGGGTTTCGGGCCTGACGATGCAGATGTGTAGAGTCTTGTCTCGTTGACCAGATCCACAAGCTTGGGGTAGATCTCGTCGTAACCCATGACACTTCCGGTGGCGCTGGAGCACATGCTGACCAGGGCAGCGTTGGGCAAGGTATCCCGAGCGTCTCGCTTCTGTGCAGGGGTCTCATTGTCGTGTGTGCAGTCCATGAACAGTGCCTGAACAGGACTCGGCTTGATTCTCCGGATAATCTCCCTCGAACAATCCCCACGTCCATTCGAAACACCATTTTTCGCCTTCGTTGGGCTACCGGTTGGTGAGCGAACATCGGATTTTGACACTTCGTCGACCTCAAAGCTGCCAATAGGCCGCCCGCCATGCTTGTGAACCAGTCGGCTGAGCTCACCCGTGCTCCATGCCTGCATGGCCTCACGGATGAGAGAACTCAGGCCGAGACGTTTCACAAAGACATAATCCATTTCTTCTGAACCAGTGAACAGCTCTGCGACGACGTACAGGTCAGGTCGCACCCGACGTGCCTCATCCAGGATATGCTCAGCAACGTGGATGGGTGTCGAATGGCAGTTGTCGATTCGCAGACCAGCGAAATACTTGGCCAACATACGAGCATACTTGGTCATGTGGTCCCACAGCCACGGGCTGTCTTCAGGTCCTGACCCGTACCTCAACTTGACGCAATCACCCCAGACGATGACTTCTCGGCGAAGGTAGACCTTTGACTCGGGGCCCGCGTTGTCAACCAAGGCATTTCCGCCCCAGACCCAACCGTTGTTGACCAGAACTGTGTCCCCTTGCTTGAGCTTGGCCGTAGCCTCGTTCTTCGGTAGTCGGGTAAAGTAACTCTCGATCAAAGGGTTGGCCTGATCAATGGGGCCAGCTTTCGGGCCGTTGTCGTCGAGACGGACGTACTTGATCCTGTTGAAAAGCTGCTGGAGGATATCGGCGATCTCGGCATCGTATTCCTTGTAGAATTCCACATTCAAGACGTCCAGTAGCTCAACCATCTTGGCATTCGCTGTTGTTTTGTCGTTGCTCTCGGGCGATCCCAAAAGCGCAGTCAAAATGCTGGCTCCTGCTGCAGAATCAACTCGTCGTCGGTAGCGCTCGCCCATGCGATCTGTTCCTCTCAACGCAAACTCTCGAACAAAGGTAATTCGTTCGTCCAAGGGCGCGGACTTGAGCGTCTCTAGCTTATCGTGGAATGCAGAATCCCCTGAGTCGTGTGTGTTTCCATTAGACCACTCCGCGACCGCTGCGTCGGCGTCCCGCTCCACATCAAGAGCGTAATATTCCCATAGCCGGATCTTGGCAATGACCTCTGTCTTGATAGCGTCCATAATGAGGAGTAGGTCGTCGGTAGATTTCAATTCGGTTGGGAGGCCGAGGTCCTTGAGCTTGAAACCCAACTCCAAGAGTGTGGTATCGAGCTCGTAGGCAGACTCCAACCATGGAGCAGTGGTCAAGGTGTAGCCAGCCTCGGGGTGCTCCTCCAGCCACTTGCTGTTGTTTGCCGTGTGGTTTAGCACAATGTCTGTCAAGCTAAGCAGAGAATGATTCTGCTCGAGGCTGTCGACCATTTTCTGGACATCCTTCTCGCCGGCGGGGAAGCAGACCGGATCCCAGCCCAGCTGGTCGTACAGACTGTAAGGCGAGTTGGAGATACCGCGCACTTGCAATGGTGTAAAGTGGATCATGTTGTAGCCACGGTCGCTGATGCCGCGGAGATGACGTTCCCAGTCGGTAGGATACTTGCCCATGAACTTGCTGATGACGGAAAACAACGACAGGGCGGGCAAAGGCAAAGGCCGGCCGTCGAGCTTGAGCCTGGGCGCCACATCGATGTAGTAAACGGGCGTCTTCTTGAGCGTTACATTTTCCGAGGAGCTGGGTCCCAGTTCCCTCTCAAGCTCAGGCAGCTCGGCATAGGTGGTGTAGAAGGCGTATGCGCCTGGCTTGTGGATGGGGATGGAGATTTCGAGGGTGCGGTTGAAGTCGGGGGTGAGCCTGTGTAGGGGCCGCAGGTGTCAGTGCTTGTCGCCTGGGGTAAAGACGGATGATCCAATTGGAGTATTGGAGAAAGGAAATAACAGGGCGGAGAGACAAAGCATGTATCTTACTTGTGTTCGCGGAAGTGGTCACGACGGAACTCGTCACCCTCGTCGGGGATGTTGACCCAGAGGCTGCCATGGCTGCAAATGGACGAGGTGCCCTCGATGGCGAAACGAACCGTCACCGGAGCATCTGTGTTCGGTGCCAAGTAAATGTACTCGCCCGGGACGTCCGGTGAGCCATTGTCGTTAAGTGGCAGCAGGTAGACTTCGTTGGAGGTCATCGTGTGCGGCGGGCTCATGATGCGAAGGAGAAGAGCGGGAGCTGCGTGCCCCGCGCAACGACGCAAGTTGTAGTGGAGGAGCTTCTTGGTCGTGCCCTTGTCAGCGCTGTGGAGAAGGCGCTGGAGGAGAGTGTCCGAGAGTGCGTGCTAACGGTTTCGGAGTATGGTGGGGGTTGATTTTTGCCAGGTTTCGTCAGGGTTCCTGGGGTCTAAGATCGGCGATGACTTGCTTTCATTCTGGCCGTATTATTCTCCTCTATAAGAAAAGAAAAAATAGAAAACGGTAGGTAAGTATGAAGGAAGAGTAGGAGGAAGAAAAAGAAAAACCCGGATGGAACGGGAGCGGGAACGGGAGCAGGACCAGGATGGCGGATAGAGGAGATGAGATGAGGGGGGCCGCCGCAACCTGGAGGGAGGCTTGGAGGCTTGGAGGCTTGAGAGGAGGGCAAATACGAATTAGGACAAAGACAAAAAGGATGTGCTGAGGTGCAAACATTCGGTGAGAGGCTGCGAGCGCTGGGCAACAAGCCTCCAATCCTCCCGTCAGCCAACCTAACACCTACCTACCTTACCTCTCTGTAGGCTAGTAGGATGGAGGTAAGTACCTCCCAAGACCACCTCGTATCTGTACACCGTCACGACCGAGCCATTGGGGGGTTTCCATTAGACTACCTAAGGTAAGGTACCTAGGTACCTTGCCTGCCTTAGTACATCTAGCACCACAGCACAAGGCAAGCTGTGCCAGGTTTCCTGCACTCGCTGCTATCTCCGAAGGCAGGGGTCACGGAATGCCTCTCTCCCTCCCTCCATCATCATATCATCACGTCACACAGAAATAACGCAGCAATTGACTTTGCTCACCGACCGTCGAGGACGACAACAAACAAAGCGAGCAAGCCACCCCCGCCGTGTTCTAGGCCTAAGTTAGCCCGTAAGCTTCATGCCAATCCAACCCTCTGCTTGAGGAAGGCCGAGTGCGGACGGGTTGGGTCGGCTGGTTCTAGTTAAGCTAGCCCTGAGCGGCGGCCTCGAGTCAAGCCAATCCGGTTCGCTGCCAGGGACAACAGAGCCTCCTCCATCAAAAGAAAACGAGAAGAAACGAGGGCAGTCTCGGCCGAGATACATGTAGACGAATGCCCACGGCCATTCTTTGTCCCCATCTAAGTCATTCCCTCCTCATCATGCTCGTAATGGTCCCCACACAAGCTTCTCCCAGTTTTCACATGCTTACAGAGTCATTACGTCATTTGCGGCGCCATCCAAGTTCCCCAAAAATGCCCACCTCACTAACTACCGCCGTCGCTTAAGGAACTGGAGCCCTGTCGCCGTAGTGGAAGTCCCCGGCGGTGGAGCTGCTTGTTGCACCTACCAACCCTGCTGCAGCCGCTAGAATTAGCGCTCGAGCCACTAAAACGACAGGGGGAGTGCCCTATCGGCTCCGATGGACAGCTTCTCGATGGGAGAATGCGAGCTTACCGCGTCGAATCTATCTTCTTAGGGTTCTTTGGGATAGGACTTCAGCCGAGCAACTTAGTTAATAATTAGAATTGCTGTACTTCGTAATGCATGCCTTCATACCGTGCGACTACTATCCGCGGGACACGCTGTGCCCCGTCTTGTGAAGAAGACTAACTTACCCTGTAGGTTCTGGTTGACAATGAATTAAAACCAAAGTAGAATCTTTAAAGAGGTTGTATCTGTTTCAATGAACCATGATGAATTATTAATAAATAAAAAGTATAATATGCCTGTTAATCCTTTGTCGCGGAACCTTGTCATGGAAAGGTTGCCGCTAATGTATCGTTTTCGGTCCTCGCCATGTCTCCTCCAGAACCTGGTGCACCACCATTTTACTCATTTCACAAGCTATAACAATTTCAGATGAGAATAAACATCCACCCAGTCTATGATTGATGATTTACTTCTGAGTCAGCCTTGCCTTGCATAGGAATAACCCGCCTAGAACCGCTTTCTGGATAGGAAACAGGCGCAGATCACCAACAGCGCACCCGCCGCAATCACCATGATCCAGATATCGGCAATCGTCTCTACCAAGACATCGAGACACCGCTCCCGCAGCTCTGGGCCGATGCTCTCCAGAACCTTGCTTTGGGACCCCGCGATGGCCGCTCGGATCTCCTCAGTGGAGAAACCCTGGCCGTCGAGCGCTTCCTTCATCCCGTCAAAGGCCTTGCTCTGGAAGATGGAGCTCGCAATCGCGAGACCGAGCATCTGGCTCTGGCCCTGCGAGATGTTCAGGAACTGAATCACGTCCGCCATGCGGTCCGGCTCAACCAGCCTGCCCGCCACCGTGTACCCTGCTTGGCTGACGGTGAGGCCGAATCCGATCAGCGCTGAGAAGCCGTACGTGTAGCTCGCCGGGCTGTCGGCCTTGATGGTGTACATGGCCGCGCCGCCTGCCGTCAGCAGGATGCCGGAAACCAGATAATACACCATGTGGTAACCGGTCCGGGGCATCGCGTAGCCGCAGCCGAGGATCGCGGTGACGTAGAAGCAGATGAATGGCAGCAAGCGAACTGCTGCCTCGGTGCCCGTGTCGCCGTGGACGAAGAGGAAGTACAGCGGGATGTAGTACACCGCAACGAAGAGTGCAGCGCCGCCACAGGCCATTGCGATGTAGAGAACAACCAGTTGTAAATCGCCTACAAACTCGCACGGAAAAAGGCGGTCGGCCTTGGTCGTGAAGACTGCATAGTGCTGAGTGACGACGAAGGCGGCCAGGAATAGGATGAAGAGGACGACGAGGACGATGAAACGAGCGTCGCTCCAAGCCCATTCAGGGCCACCGAAAGTAAACGCGCAAACGAAGCACGCATAAAGGGCGGCTGTCAGGACGATGCCCAGCCAGTCGAGCTTCTTCACCTTCTCGATGAACGAGCTATTGGGCTGTCGAGGGAGGGAAGGCAGAGCGAAGAGGTAGATGGGGCTCGTAACTGCGAAGAGCACCAGATTCAAGTAAAAGGCCTAAATGATATTAGTATGTATGGCTTTGCTTGAGAAGTTAAGAGAGAAATGCATACCCATCTCCACGTCGCAGCGCTGTCTGACAGAAGACCGCCAACAACTGGACCGAGGATACATCCGCCTCCATACACGAACCCTTCAAAGGCAATATAGAAGGCTGCCTCACGCGGGCTGGTTGTCATCGTAACCAGATTGAGCGTTCTATTCACGATCGAGTCAGTACTTTTATTCCTAGTGGTAGTCAGCCCGTCTTACCCAAGATACATTCCCGCACCACCAGCCCCAGCCCAAACACGCCCAACAATCATGGCATTCATCGACGGCGCCGCTCCACACAGCGCGCTCGCGGCCGAGAACATGACCAGCGAAGCAATGTAAAGCCACTTGGTGTCGAAGATGCCGTACGCCTTGCCCAGCGGCAGGATGGCGACGGTGGCGCCGAGGCCGAAGCCTACGCCCAGCCATCCCAGCTGCGAGACGTTGTCGAAGCTCTCGGATACTGCGGCCTGGATGTCGGCCGCGATGGTGGTGTCGAGTCCGTAGAGGAAGTTGGCCGAGAAGATGGCTACGCAGACGAGGAACCAGCGCACGCCGGTGATTTTCCTCTGAGGCTGCGACTGCTTGTCCGGGTTGTTTGCTGTGATAGCTTCCTCGGAAGGTTGCTTTAAAAGCGTGTTGGCGTCAGAGGGGACGTCGTTCTGCTTCTCGACGTCGCCCTGGCTTATGCCAGAGTCTTGAGGCAAGGTTACGGAACTCATACTGGGCCGGCTTACACCAGGTGCTTTAATGTAAGAAGCTGTAATCGAGTGTGAATGAGAGCGAGTTGTCACAAAGTAAACTTCTCAAGCCGAGATACTATTCTGCTATTTATCTATCCTGTCTCTTCCTAATTTAATTCTCAACTCATCGAATATTACTGTTTCCTTTCCAAAAGGAGTCCAACTCCAAAACTCCAGAACTCCTGCTCTACTGGAAATCCGGAAAGGCGGAGAGGTCGAAGCTCGAGCCTATCAGAGTTGGCGGAGCGCCGGTGATTTCTGGGTCTTGGACCGGAATCGACGATAATTCCGCAATCTCCGTCACGACAAGTTCATGTAAGCCGCCGACTTTCTCATTGACGTTACTTACCCACAGCGTCCACTTTCAAATGTGTAATACGGCATCGTCTTCGCTATGCTTCCTCTGCTTGCTCGAGGAACACCGGAGGCTCGTCGGAGCTATGCCGTTGAGGCGCCATCTCCGCTCACCATCCGGAAGCCGCCCCGGAAACAAGTCTCCCGAGCCTGCGAGCACTGTCGACTGCGGCGCGTGAAATGTGATAATGGACGGCCGTGTCGACCCTGCAGGCAGAAGGGAATGGAGTGTAATATCAGGGGCAAGTATAACGACGAAGCTCGCACCTTGCCTCAAGCATTGAGGTGAGACTTGCTAAACCCTCGCATGGGTTTCGTGTACTGACTTTTTCGGTTCAGAGAGATCGAGAGGCTTAGGAGTCGAATAGAGGAACTCGAAACCGACCTTGAAGAAGCTCATCGCCGTCTGGACCCTGAGATAGTACCCGAAGACCCAAATCTTCCCACCCCGGCAATATCAACCCCGTCAACGAAGGACGACCAACAAGTGACCACCCACCCATCAAGCGTCAGTGATAATCCCACGTCGTCAACACAAAAGACACAATGGGAAGGCATATACACCGCAACAGCACGCTCGGAGCAGACTTCTTACTACGGACCCTCCTCGGCCTTCTACTTCATTGGGAGAATCGGATCTTTCCTGAGCCAGACTCTCCAGCAATCTTTCCACGAACAGTCCATGCAACCAAAGGGAGTCAACAAGACACTGGTTAGTCCTACCAGTCCGGACGGTACAGAAACCACCACGAATCCTCGTACCGAAGGCACCAGACCGTCCATGTCGCGAACGCAGGAAGAGTACTTCCTCAGCCTATTCTGGGAGTCGCACTATGTCAACACGCCGATCATAGACGAGGGTGAGTTCAGAAAGCATTACGATTCTCTGTGGCAGAATTCGAGACAGTATCGCAAACCCTCTGCCCTGGTGGACATCATCCTCGCCATCTCGATGCAGTACGGATGGGCGTTCCTCCTTCGAGATACTCCCAGCACCCCTACGAGAGGCGGCCAGTACGACGACGCGAGTATAGCCGGACGCTTGTACTACCGACGGAGCCAGAACCTCATCGCCGCCGAGCTGGAGAGCCCTTCGCTCGCAACACTACAATGCCACCTCTTCTCCGTCGTCTACCTCTGCTGCGCGTCCTTCCAGAACATGGCACACACGACCCTGGCAGTGACGATCCGCACGGCGCAGATGCTGGGTCTCCATCTCGAGCCTCCGGAGACGATGCCGCGCAGGGAGAGGGAGCTGCGCAAGCGGATCTGGTGGGTGGCTTACACCATCGAAGCCAAGACGTGCATGAAACTGGGCCGGCCGTTCTCCGTGCAGAAATCCCAAATCACCGTCTCCATGCCGTCCGACGACGTTGAAGCAGCTTCGCTCTGTGACTCGAGTTTTGGATCGTATGACAAGGAGGTGACTTGGCTCACGTACTCGTGCCAGACACAGAAGTTCATTGCGGCCACAGTTGACTTATATCACGACTTGTACGACAAGTGCTCCGACATTCTGGGACAACGAGGACAGAGCTCCTTCTACAAGGACACCCTGGGTCTCGAAGCCTGCGCGCAGTTCCTAGCCACGCAGACGCCATCCCTCGAAGCCTGGGTACAGCAAGTCCCCGAGGGCTCCAAGCTGAAGCGCCGCGGCTCCGGCTTGCCCTTCTCCGTCGACCGCTCCACCGTCGTCTTCGAAGCCTCCGCACCCCTCTGGCTGCAGCGCAACCGCATCTGCCTGGAACTCATCTACCACACCATGTACACCAACCTGTACCGGCCGTTCATCAACTTCACGCCGTCGTCGCGCACGTACGCGCCGACGGCCGAGCGCCACGCCGCCGCGTGCGCCAACCACGCCATCGCGCACACGCACATCATGCACCAGGTGCTGAAGGAGACGGACCTGATGAACGGCTGGCAGGAGTTTTTCCTGTGGCAGTGGAACGCCACGGTCAACCTGGTGGGCTTTGTGCTGGCGTATCCGATCAACCCCGTGACGGCGACGGCGCGCCAGGCGATTGAGAAGGCGATCGAGGTGTTCGACGTCTACGGGAGCAACTTTGCGGTGGCTGCGAGTGCGACTAGCGTGACGAGGGATTTGACTGAGAAGGCGGATCTGTTGGTTACTCGCTTGAGGAGCGGAATCACAGCTGGCGCTTGTGTTGGACCTGGGACAGATGTTGGACAGGATGGATCGGAGACTGCAGTGGATAACCCTGAAGGGATAGAACCTCTGGAAGGAGACGGACTCACCGAGTTCATGGATTGGGCACTTACAGTGGATTCTTTCAATAGCTTCGAGGACCTGTTTGCTAATGCGAACGACTCGATGGAATGGTGGGGGGTTGGACCGGTGTAAGCTGAGATAAAGCGGTCCCTCAAGCTGAGAATGGAATCATATAAGCTTGAAGTGGCTGTAATCGCGATTTGGATCAGATCAACCTTTGCTCCATTTTGAGACAACGCATCGAACGGATGGCATGTGCCATCGTACGCAGAGAATAATTCTATTCCAAATCGCTCTTCACCCCGATCGCGTGCCTTTGAGCCATCCCCAACGCCGCTCTGATATAGAAAATGTAATTCCCAGCGCTCACTTCCTCGCTTCCAGTTCTCTTTCCTGATCCATTGCGACTAATCCAGCCTACGAGTCCTGCATGAGGTTGGGGATGTCATCCACCTGTCGCTTGCCCAGGAGAATGTCGTTGACCGCAGTAAACAGCGGGTATTCAGATTCAAGCCCCCTTGCCTTCAGGAAGCTGTTGACTTCCTCTGCCGTCGTGGTTCCTTGGATCTTCTGGCCGTTCAACTCTTGCTTCTCAACCTCCTGGACACTGATGCCCTTTTCCACAGCTATCTTGGCGCACCGGAAGTTACGACCTCCGGAGCAGGACGTGATCAGATCGGCTACACCGGCAGATGACTCTGTGAATGTAGCGGTCTGCACAGTCTCTCCAAAGAACTCCTTGCCAAACTTGACCATCTCCATGAGACCGATGCGCATGATGGCAGCCTTGGCATTGTCACCCCAACCGCGGCCGTCGACGAAACCGGCAGCGAGGGCGACCACGTTCTTGAGGGCACCACTCAGAGACACACCCGCAACATCAGAGACCATTTGGACGTGGAAATAGGGGCGATGGAAGAGAGTACGGAAGCAATCCTGGTCCAAGGGGGGGTAATCGCCGGGCATCGCCGTCAGCTTAGTCGACGAGGTGCGGCCGCGAGCGTCCTTGTGTGGGAGCTCAATCTCAGGGATCTCGGCAGCAGCATTGTTTGGGCTACCCGTTCGCGGCGTCGCAGCTCTACTATTGTCCATCGCCGGCGGGTCGTACGCAATGGTCGTTTCAGACCACTTCTCGGCTGCAATCTCACGGGCGAGGTTGGCACCGCTGAGGGCACCACAATAAATCCCCAGACCGTCGCCGATCCACTCACTGAACAGGCTCACGCCGTCGTCAGTGACGTTAACACCCTTGATACAGCTGATGCCGCGAGCAAAGGGCAGAATATGGCCGTTGATCTGCTTGCAGACATTTCCGATAAACTGGTGGGGCAGGTTGAAGATGAGGATGGTGGAGTCTCGGACGGCGTCGCGGATGTCAGGGTTGGCGACGATGTTTGAGGGCAGGGCAATGCCCGGCAGGTACTTGATGTTCTCGTGGTGCTTGTTGATAACCTCGGTGAGCTTCTGAGGCTTGTCGCCGGCGGCTTCGTCGTAGTACTTGGAGTCTTTGGGAATCGTCACGTCCTCCTCGTAGACCCACATCTGGACCTCCTCCTCGAACAGGCCAGCATTTGCGCGGGTGTTCTCGGCAAGAATTTTTGAAATGGTCGAACCCCTGGAGCCGTGGGTGTCAGCGGATGCTAGGGCACACTCGATGAAGGGCGGCACCGTACCAATTACCAGATCCCACGATGGTCACCTTGTGTTTCTTCTGAGGCCCGCCAAGGGTCGCTGAGGTCGCCATGTTGCCGGTTGTCGTCGAGTAAGGCGCGGCAATGATTCGTCTGGAGGTCTTGAGAATGTGAGAAGATCGCACGACAAGAGACCGGAACATGCGTGAATTGAGAGGAATAGAATGGAGGAGGAAGAAGCGAGAAGCTGGACGCGCTGCCAAAGTAAAGAGCTACTGGACTGAGGGGTACTTTGGCAGAGATATACGCTCCCCCTTGGCCTGAGCTCCCAGTTGTTGAACCCACGAGCAGCCACAATGACGCACGGCAAAAAGTGGCGGCTCTGACCGCCTTCCGTAGATGGACAAGCGCCCCAGCAAAACCCGGGGTTGGGATCGGGGCCAAGCCGTGCTTTGCGTGCTTCGACCGGGCAGCGGGACAATCACATGCAACAGGAATGGCAGACGTGCAGAAGCTGTGAACGCTTCTCGCAGACATACCCTGGCAATTAACACGTGAAGAGCAGCACGGCCCAAGGATCGAGGCACGGCGAGGGCGATCAGGGCGAAAGGCCAGGAACAGGAAAAAGCTCCGTTGCTAAGAATACCGCCGCAGCTGTCCGATCCGATCCCTGGATCTGACCCGGGCAAGGGTCGCGTGAGGTCAGACCGTTACAAACGCAGGAAACACTGCAGCGCTGTAGATTACAGTGCTGCTCCGGGACAGCTGCATGAGGTAGCAACGTATTTCTTTCAGTATTTCATCGTTACATTTGCTCGAAAGCCATTCGCTGCCGCATGCTAAGACTCACCCAGATGCTTTGCCGTTGAAACACTTCGCCCCAACACCTGATGGCTCGGACATTCGTTCCTCTTCCCTTGGCCCGTCTCAGCTAAATTCCTTCAGTAGCACCACCTTTTCTTCATCCATGCTCTGACACTTCGGTCGGAATATCCTTGCCCACTGTTGGTTTCTTTTGTCGCCCCCGTCATCCTCGGTCCTCTCGCCATCACCAAAGAATGGCTTGAATATGGCATCGTACTCTATCCATGTCAAGTTGATCAAGACAGTCATTGCAATAACCATCCACCGAGGTAACTTGCCATCCTTGTCCGCAAAGACTTTGGACAAGGTAATCATGAGCACAAACATGAGCCCACCAGTCAGTGCAAAAAGGAGGGCTCCTATCTGTTGCCTCCAGGTCGTAATGGTGTACGGCTGCAACGACTTCAGCCAACGCTGGTAACCATCGGGAAGCTCGTGCTCCTTGGCTCCATCCGTGATCAACTTCAAGTAGCGAGCACTGGCCTCGGCATAGTCAGGCTCACGATGTGGTCCGATGAGGAATCGATACCACCACTTCTTCTTGCGAGGGTCATCGGGAAGATCTGGCTCGGGGATGCGCGGCGCAAACAACGTCCGGGCTAGGAACGGCCTTGGGAGCTCCGGAAAGGGCTTTTCCGGGACTGAGATCTTGGGCGGGATGGGGATGCACGGCACGATGATCTCCTTGTAGCCAGCCCCGCCGCCCTCGGTGCGGATGATGGTTCTATAGTCCTCCTCAGTCACCTCATACACGACGCCGACCAGGCCCTCGTTCCACGCGGTCGATGTGTGCAGCGTGGGCGGCTGATAGGACGGTGGGTCAATCGGCGGGATCCTGGGCGGGTTGGATGGGTCAGGCAACTTAGGCTTCTCGGGGATCTTTCTGTAATCGACGTTGGCGAAACACGGCTCACGATACGGGATCCCGGGCAGGTTGAACTTGAGTTCCAAAGTGGGAACCGAGGCATTCGTCTGGGAAAGCGGGCGAATACCACGCACACCGAGGAACGTTTCGGCGGCAAGGTTGGAGCCGTATGCGAGATAGAGGTAAGTGTTCGGCTTCGGCTGGTCGTGATCGTGCCCCGGTTCCTCGGTTGCCTGCGCCAATCGCGCAACTGATGTACGAGGAATGGACGCGATGGATGGATAGGTTTCCGGCACGGGCCGTGGCATAAGGGTGGTCAGCTTGCGCAAGATGGTGACTGCGCACCGCTGGTCGTCAGCGCCGCTGTCGAATGCTGATCGCGACATTGCTGATTTGGGGGCAGATCTGGATAATAGTTGGCCTGCGATAAGGGTGCGGTCCTTGGTCTGGAGCGCTCTGTGCGGTTATGAGTATGTCGCACAGGCAGAGATTCCGATGCAATGTAGATGTAAGGCGGATGCTAGATGAAGCCGTGATGGAAGTGATCTAAGCTTGGCCGTCATTGATAAGTGCGGAGGGAGAGGATTAAGAGCGACGGGATCCAGAGATGTTGCGGAGTCCCACTGATCCCTGGAGCTCAGGCGCCTAGGCGTTGCAAAGTCCGCTGCCAGGCACTCGGGATGCTGAATAATAGCGCCTAGGAAGGAATCCCACACCGCGCGGGTAATAGAAAGCGCTCCGAGAGCCCCGCAACGGCGCGATCTCATGGCCGAACCCCGATCTACGCTGTGAGAGTGCAGAGGCACAAATGAGGATGATCATGTGGTCTTAATGACGGAGTTCTGGACCTGGATTATGCGAAACCCGAGTGCTGAGCAAACGCTCCGATCCTCGATGAATGCCGGTCCGGTAAATTAGAGAGTTGCATTCACATTAAATATTACCTTAATCACTCCGATGTTCCGGATATGAGCTTGAAGTGACCTCATCTACATACTGTACAAAGTTTGTATGAATACACCCTCTGGAGGTTCATCTGGAACGGTCGCTACAACGGCGAGCTACCTGGCCCTTGTATTTCAAGGCAGCACTGGAATTGTCGTGTAGCCCACAACACCCTTTGCCGGCACTAGTAACCCAGTCCTCCCGACTATTTCCATCAAAGCCTTCCTGCAGTTCTACTCGGGTTTCGTCTCCGCCAACCACGAGTATGGCTTCAAACATGACAAAGCGACTCATCCAATCGTTTAAATCTATCAGAATAGCACTGGTTAATGCAAGTCCCACGTCGATAGTGCGTGTTTATTTATATGTCGACTTCATCCATACTACGATAGGGATTGGTCGTGTACCGAGTGACATCCCCCAGCTGTCAACATGGTTGACTGCCAACTGGCGAACATGGCAGGCTGTCGGCCACTCAGGGTGCTCCTTCCGCATCAACATGCGACTGCTACCACCTGCACTTACCTTACCTTACCCAAAAACTTCTTACCTATGGACTCGATCTGGCCACCACCTAGATGTCACGGCACAATTAAATTCTTCCATTTCCCAACCAGCACTTCGAATTCCATCCTGTGATTCTGCGCTTCGCGTTCACAGTGATAACTCGCTCCGACAACTCCTTCGCCCGGGTTATCGGCCAAATTCGCCTCTGCCAACAGCTCGTCGGAAAGCAGAACGCCTTGCCGATTCAACTGTCTGTCCTTCAGTCCGTTACTTGCGCCGTTTCTGTAGGTCCAATCCTTGGTCGCTTGTGGTTGTTTCTTGTGCTGAGGCATTCCTGTCGTATCAGAAGAAGGCAAAATTCTAACATGCCTCCAAAGGGCCGTGGCAAGTCTGCCAAAAGGCCAAAGCCAAGGCAACAGACCGGTTCCTTCGGAGAGCTCGAGCTCGACACACCTCCAGCCAGCCGCCAACTCAGATCTTCTCAAGCACAGAAGCTGTCACCTGCTGAACAGGCGAAAGACGGCTTCGGAACTGGGTCCGCATATTGTGCTAACGTCAACGCGAGTCCCGCCGAACCTGATTCTCCATTCGAAGAGTTCGACAATGGGGTTGATGATAATGATCTGATCCAACTGGACTACTCGATACTCGATAATACTCAGACTCAGCCGGTTCCGGATATTAACTGGTCTGAAGTAGGGTCGTTGACACGGCGGAGCTCCCCTCTCCGTGTCGCAGACGTTGGCCAGGAAATATGGGAGTTTGGTGAAAAGGACTCGATCAATCCATTTTCCAGCCCCAGACCAGGTGTAGGAAGGCTTCCCGATACCATGCCGCTTCCCCCTATCCCACCATTCGAAACCAAAACCCAATCTCAGGGTGTCGATTTCTCCGAGACTGCCTCCACAATGCGCCGCAGTTCACCTCTCGCCGTGTTTGACAGTGTGTCAGACCTTTGGCAGTTTCAAGAGCATTCTTCCCCCCAATCTGGCCTTGCAGGATCTCTTCCTACGACTAGAGAACCCAGAGCAGCACGCTCAAATCCTCCAGCGAGCCCCCCAGTGCACCTCCCTATTGATGAGATGTACGATGCTACCCCTCCTGGATCCCAGGCCAAGAAAACCATCTCTGCCTTGTTACCCCCTGCGGAAACCCATATCCCCCAACAGCGTTTCTGCGACCCAACTCCTCCACAGACATCACAGAAGGAAGTGTCGACCAAAGTCACCAGGGCGAAAAGGGGGAAGAAGGGCATGAAGGATTTACTCGCGGTTGAGTTTCCTTCGGACGACGAAGAACCAACTCCCTGTCCAGGGAAGGCTGAACCACCCAAAGACGAACATGGTCTACCGACGAGACTAGACGAGCAAGACTTGCCTGACACGGTGCCGCTTGCACACGATTCTCCAACAGCTCCTCAGGAAATGGCGCGAAGCAAAAAGCGCAAGCAACGAGCCAAAACTCCAATCCAGTTCGACGAAGCCACACAAGAGATCAAAGAGATTCCCCGGAAGAAGAAGAGCAGCGCACCCCCCAGATTGACCATTGTCAGTGCGCTGAAGGCTGCGGCAAAAGCATCGGTTTCGCCTGTTACCAGTGCAAAAAAGCGGCCAGCACCGAAAGCTGCTTCGAGACTGGAAGCTCCAAAGAAGAAACGCAAGGGACCTACGGGAAAAGCAAAGCAAACGGAACTACCCACAGCAAACGCAAGCACTGTCGCCAGTACCGCTCATCCACGTCATGCGAAGCTGAAGCGACCAACGAAGCGAGAGATTGAAAATGAAGACCAAGATCAGGAGACCATGGATATGGGTCCTATAGTTTTGGAAGAAGAACCCCAGGAGGCAGAAACACTTCCAATTGCTCCTGAAATTATCGTATTGTCTAGCGACACTGAAAGCTCGGAGCTGTCGGAACAGGAGGCATCGCCTCCCTCGCAACCAGTGCTACCAAAGACGTCGAGAGAAAAGAAACAGTATCAGCCAGTTAAGAGGAACGGGGGCTCTCCGTTCAAGAACCCAGCGACTTCGCACAGTGTGCTATTGGATCCCGAACAAGTCTCGCCACCCCAGAGTAAAGATGCCAACCTCTCAGTCAAAGTTCGCCTTTCGGACAGTTTTGAACAAGGCCGAGACAGCTCACAAGAAGTTGATGCGACTAAGGCGCCGAAGGTAGTGAAGAGAACGATCCGAAGCATGAAGAAGGACTTGACAAAGGCGATTGGGGAGGCAAACGTGCTAGCTCCTCGCGATCCTAACAGAGCATCAAAGCGGACTCTGCGATCCCCACAACACAGGGCCCTGCAAAAGGCTAAAGACATGGAGCGGCCCGAAGTAGTTCAGTCCCAGACTCTCCGAAAAGCAGGCAAATTGTCGAGGAGCTACAGCATCAGCGAAGCAGGGAGCCCAGTTCCTGTTGGATCTGATCAAGCCCGGTTGATGGACAACTCACTACCTTGGGATCGACACATACCTGAGCTTCCAAAAGACTAGAAGTCTCAGAATCATCAGGATGAACAATTGGAACGACCCAAGACTGCATCACTCATTGCCCCGCCATCACCGCACCATGCCCATGGACTAGAGATTGACAGGCCGCCGAGACCACCTTTGGGACAGCCCAGCACGAGAGGGATTGTTCACGTCTTACAATCTGACCAAATGCAGCAAGATGGGAGTTATGCCCGACCCGCTACCGTCCCCTCACAATTTACAAAGGCGAACCAAAATGTCCATGACCAAATCCTAGCCACGCTTCGCGAGCCAGAAGATGCATCAAATGTGACCCAAGGCCAATATAGGGGTCATCGAGATGACGACGAACGGAAGAAAGGTGCCATTGAAGACCGACTCAAAGGACACTCTGGAGGGGTTGCGCGAAAGTTACATGGTATTGTAGATGTGAGTGCATGGATGCTATATTCTGGAACGACGCACTGACATAGGACGCCAGACCATGTTGAATCATCTCAAGACGAAAGAAGAAACAATCTACCGTGGGGTCAAGACATATAACAAAAATGGTTTAGATTGCGTGGGGAAAATGGAGCAAAAATACCACCAGGAGCGACGTATGCTGGCAGATACGTGGAGGAAGGACGGCGAGATTTTCCTTGCCAATTTACAAGAAGCCAGGCATGAGATCGAAACCAAAGGCAGGAAACGAGAGGAAGTTATGGGTCAACTGGAGGAAAAGGCAGGGTCGAGGCGACTACTATACGGACGAGCGACAACTAGCCTTCGTGCACTGCATAGCCGATTGCTGCAGGGGAAACTGGCGGAGAGTGGAGGCCAGTGAGTGATTCGACCCACAGCAGTAATTCGCAACATAAACTAAGAGGGAAGTTACGAGGGATTGGGAAGATGAGATGGAACGATTTGCTGGAGAGTTCAGGCGATGGTTTCAAGTAAGTTGCATTGCCTAGGAATGTCGGCCGTGAATCCAGAGGACTGACTGGAGCAGGGATTCGGCATTTGCCTCGGACTAACGATACCGGTCGGCAACAGTCTGTTCTTGGCAAACGAGTTAGCGCATGTGCTGTGGAGTTCACTGCGAGCGTGAGGGTCTGGTGATGATGGTTTGCTTGGACGTGTGCGGACCGGGTTTAGCAAAGTGTTCGAGTGTTCGAGACAGGGTGAAGGCGATCGTGGAACAAATCGTCAGAGAGGGGCGAGAAAGGCACTCCCCGAAGACTAGTGCGAGGTTTCACGGGTTGAGCTGGGCTGGGCTGGCGCTACAGGGCGGGGGATGGAGGAGTGGAGGAGCGATGGCTGGCGAATGGTGCAGACGATGGATGGATGGACGGAGGCATGAGCCGCGGGCACCAAGGAAAAGCCGGGGTCGTGATAGGGCACGCGTTGGGGCGGACGCTTGTGGTGGTGGTGGTTTTCCGAATGGGCGCTGGACTGTTGGCATCCGGCTGAGCGATGACGATGCTGCTTGGTGACGTATTCCTTGGTGGTCGTGGCTACGGGGTGTGGCGCTGCGAGACTTCTCAGGTCGTCATCGCCCAGAACAAGTGTCATGTGGGAGCAATGAGCTGGCTGGGCATCTTTACCGATAATGGATCAAATGGACCTAATGGGAGGAGGATATGAGGTGGACAGTTGGAACGCAAAAGTAGAAAACGGCAGCATCTCTTGGTTCTTCATCTCTTCTCAAATTTTTTCTTTCGGATGCAGGATTCATGCGTGACAACACAACAAGCATCAAAGCACAAGCATCAATCAGCACAAGCATCAATCAGCACAAACACAGAGCACATAACGAGGCTACAAGTGGAATCTAATTGATTGCCCTGCACGGAGTATTCTTGTACGTATGTATTGCCTCGTCCTGGGCTACATATCCCTGACCATCCCATGACCTTGACTGACCTGACCCCCGACCCATGCAGAGTGGGAAAGGAAGAGACGACAGAATACTACGTACAACTTCCCGCAACCCGTGGTACGATGCATTTGGATTTGGACGAGGCCGGTCGTGGTTCTTCGCCAAGGTGAGCTTGCATTTATTTCTTCCTGTTGATATTTCCCCAGCCCCCTCAGCGTTACGTACCCTCTCTCCCCCATCCATCTCATAGTCTATCTCGCCTACCTACCTGTTCCGTTGCCGTTGCAGCCTCGGATTCGCCGTGGGCCGGGGCGTGGGGAAGAAAAAGATTGGAGCCGCAGCACGCACAGCACCGAAGTGGGTGCATATCGTGGATGTCGGCCCCGCGGCCAGTGTCACTCTCCGAGGCAAGTGATGAGCTCACGCGAAGTGCGCGCATCATCTGGCCGTTAATTACAGGGCTTGCAGGGGGCGGCTTACACTGAGTCGAGGCCCCCCGGGGACCGTCCACCACCACCACCACCACCATCACCATCACAGCCCCCTTGGACTTGGCTTCTTCTGGGGCAGCTGAGCCTCTCTGCTGGACGCACGCACGCAAGTTGCAGGACGCACGCAGACGCAGACGCCGGTTAGAAAAGAGAGGCCTCATAATCATCATCATCTTCAGGCCCAGTTGCGTTGTTGAATGATTGATCGATTGCCAAACAAAAAAAACGCCCGGGCCGTTGTTCGGTTTCCTCCGGCGTTTCTCCCCTTGCTGTTTCGGCTTTGGAGGGGTCCAGCGGCCCATTCCATTCGTTCCATTCCTTGGCTCGACCTGGACTCTGTCAGCATTTTCTCAGCCCAGTCAGTATCAGCTGCCGTTCACTTTGTGGTCAGTCACCACCCAGGCAGGACAGAAACAGAACGGAACAGACCAGACCAGACAGAAGAGACACAGAGGACAGCCTAAAAAACACCAACTTCCCCCGGCATTGCTGCCTGCAACCACCAACCAACACCATCTCCAGGCATCGTCATTTTCATCTTCACACACTCCGTCTCTCCATCTTACCATCTCCCCACCCTTCTGGCCTCGTGTTAGCCCCCCCCCCCCAGCTCTTTCTGTCTTTTTTATCTTCGCCGCGTCTCCTCTCCCACTCTCGTCATCTTTGTTCCTCATCGTTCCACCCCTTCGACACTCCTCTCTTTGCGGTTTCCCGCTTCTCTCTCGATTCCACCCACCCTCTATTAAAGATCGTCGACCCGCTTTTCCCTTCGCCGAGATCTGATTTTTTTTTCGTTTCTATTTTCGTAGTCGCCTGCGCGGCCTGTTTCGACGAAGACGAAGATCGCGCCCCAAAAGCTCCAGCTCCGCCGACTCCTCCAGTTCAACCTCGACCGTCGCTTCAACCTCGAGCACCCTGACCGTAAACTCGGAATCACCGGACCCAATTGCCTCACCCAAGAGCGACACCAAAATGTCATTCCGCCAGAGGATGGCTCGTCACTTTGGCGACTCGGTACGTGCAGATGCAGACTCGCATGGCCGTGGAAACGGGAATGCGACCCATTCGCCACCCGCCCGCACCGTTTGACACTCGCTAACTTCGCTTTCCCTGCAGCTCCAACCCGAGAAACCATATCTCAGCTACTACGATGTACTCTTGACCGTCGAAGATATCAAGGCCCTCAAGCACGACTGGCTCACCGACAACAACATCGCCTTTTGGGAGGAATACCTCGAGCGCGAGACCCTCCCCAAATATCCACAGGCCCGCATTGTTCTCCTCCGACCCAGCATGACCTTCCTCCTCATGAAGGAACCCGACATGCGCCAGGTCCACGCTGCGCTGCCCGATTTCTCCAAGGTCACACACATCTTCCTCCCCATCAACGACAACCGTAATGTGGGCGTCGCAGAGGGCGGTAGCCATTGGTCCCTTCTCCTTGTATCCGTTCTCGACGGAGTCGCATTCCATTACGACTCGCTCGGCGGGTCCAACTACGCAGAGGCGAAGCTCGCCACCAGGAAGCTCTCCCAGATCTTACAACGTCCACTGCGATTCATCAATCTCGAAGACTGCCCTCAACAAGAGAACGGCAGCGATTGCGGCGTCTTTGTCTGCTTGCTCATGCGACACCTGCTGGTCAAGCGCCTGCTTTGTGCCAACGCCAGGGAAAAGGTGTCCATGAGCATGGGAGGCAAGATGGTCGATAGTTACGGCGGCCGCAAGGAAATGATGGTTATTATTGAGAACCTCCGCAAAGAAGGCGAGCGACGTCGATCGTGAGTACTGTTCTATCACACCTTCCTGTCCACAGCGTGCTAATGATGAAGATAGGAGAAGCGCCAGTCCATTTACCCACAACAAGACGCCACCGCGAATCGAATAGAGATCGGAATGCTACGGCTCTGTCGAAAGATTCGAGGAACTCCTACAGAAGGAGATGCAGAGAAGTGATAACGAGGATGGACTCAGCCGCAGAGTGAAGCAGCACTCGACCAAGAAATTGAAGCCAGAGGCAGTTGGGATGGGGAATCGCGACCCTGGCGATCTGACGAGTGAGGAACTATCGAACGGGAGCAAGAGTACAAAATCTGGCAGCCCACCCCGTCAAAACTCACCGACACATCCCTGGACAGGATGGCAAAGTGCCCACGGGATCACCAAAAACCGACTCCGACCTCGTCCTACGACCAGCAATTGCACTCAAATCAAGATCAGGAGCAAACGGCGACCGAAATCCAACATATCCATGGTTGCAAGCGCCTCGCGAGCCTTTGGCACGAGCTGAGACCCAGTTTAGATTTTACGATGATGATGAGGGATGCGAAACGGACGAATTTTTACTGTATTTTTTTGTTTCTCTTACTTGGTTTCGGTTTCTTTAGCGCGGAGATTTCTCCGCTTGGGCGTTGGATGGTACCTGTGTGAGGGCAGGCGAGAGCGAGAGCGTGCTTGTACACGAGAACTCAACTCACTGGGGCACCGGCGGAACTTGGGTTGTGTAATACCCGTCTACTTTACGACAATGTCTCTGACGACGGAGGATGCTACGATAGGAAGCAAAGGCAAAGGGTGATGCTATTGCGAGGCGTTCACAGGACGATGAAAAGGGCTTGCCGGAGGGGCGGAAAGGCCAAAGACAAATGGATGAGATGAGATGAGATGAGATGAGATGAGATGCAAAATCACACGATGCATAAAGATATCGCTTCATGGTTTTATTCTATCTTGACTTTTCCGGGTTCCGTCCGTAACTCCTTGAACTCCCAACGAGAAACAGTTTCATGAGAAGGTATCCTTAAGTCATTCGGAAGACATCAGCATTCGAAGCAGAGGCCTCCTTTAGTAGTATCGATTGCCAGTTCCACTCTTCGTACTCACTCCCGCTCCGTTGACTTTAGATCTTGTCCACAAACGCTGGGTTCTGCTCCATGGTCGCGGAAATGTATCCCCTCAGCGCCGCCCACCGATTCGCCGTGGCTGGCGCTGCGACAGGCTTCACCTCGGTCGTAGCCGCCTGCTGTGTATCCATATCATCATCGAGCTCGTCGTCATCCTCATCCTCCTGAAGCCCCGCAGGTGCCTGCTGCGCGGCCGGCGTGGCAGCAAGCTTAGCCATACTGACGCCAAAGCGATCCATCTCGCCGCGAACAACCCTCTCCTTGCGCTTCAGCGCGCCCTTGCGACTGCGCAGGCTCTTGTGCCTGATCTTGCCCGCGAGCTCGGCCTGGCCCTCGCCGTCGGCGATGTCGGGCAGGGCGTCGGCGAGCCCGTCGAGCGTGGTCTTGAGCTTGCGGCTGGGGCGGCGCTTCTTGGCCTTGGAGACGCGCGACGCGGCCGAGATCTTGGAAACGAAGGACGAGTGCTTGATGAGCCGCTTGTCGCGCTTCGTCGAGAGGAAGTCGTCGGATACCGCGGCGCCCGGGCGGAAGGTCTTGGCTGGGAGGAGGGGGTGGATTTGGCCCGTGATGCGCTGGGTGCGCAGGGTGCGGGCCGAGGGCTTTTTGAGGGCGGGGGGGAGGGGGGCCTGGGGTGGTGTTAGCTGGGGAGTATGGGATAGAGCGGGGATTGGTATTTACCATTGTGTCTGTTGTTGTGAGGGTCGAAGGGCGAGTCTTTGACGTTGGGTGGGAAAAAGACAATGCTGCGATGTAGAGTCGGTGACGTTGGCGCGCAGACCGGAAATATTTTCGGTGAAGGGTGGCTCACCGAGAGACTCAATCCCGTTCTCGACTGCCCCACACTGCCTGAAGAACCTGGAGACGGGTGTTAGAATAGAGTCAAGAGTAGGACCAGACTATAAAGACTATTTTGTAGTTTTCTGATAGAGTATGTCTAGGTTATGGTTGAGGTTTAATTAATTTCATCTCTTTTTCGTAAGTGTACCTTGGCTGGTGAATGTGCAGCTGAAGCTGTTGGCCCCGACATGGCGGGGCACACCGAGCTTTCATGGAGGGGCACATGGACCCCTACGCTACGAAGGAACATGCCATCGAACGCATACACCTTTCTGCTTATCCACTTCTCGTCCGGGGAAATAACGAAACTGAATCGGAAGCGATGTCGGAGAGGCAGAATCTACAGTTCATGCGCATGGAGGTGGAGAAGCGCAGGGCCGAGCTGGCGGGCTTCGAGCAGATGCTCCACGCCCTGGAGCAGCAGGTGGACCAGCGACAGGCCGACGATGCACCGCCGTGGAAGTGGCCGCTGGACGCGCAGGACTACGATCGGTATAGCCGCCAGATGATCGTCCCGGGCTTCGGACTGGAGGGTGAGTTTGCTTCGAAATTAGACGTCGGTTCGTTGACTGACGGGAAATGTCAGGCCAGCTCCGGCTGAAAAAGGCCCGGGTTCTGATCGTCGGCGCCGGGGGCTTGGGCTGTCCGGCGGCCGCGTACCTCGCCGGAGCTGGCGTCGGCACTCTTGGGTTGATCGACGGTGATGACGTCGAGGTGTCGAACCTCCATCGCCAGATCGCGCATGCTACGGACCGCGTTGGGAAGGGCAAGGTCGAGAGCGCCATCACGTACTTGCAGGGGTAAGTTCTACGACCGCCTCGACACCGTGTCTGCTTGTTGCTGATTCTGGCGCCAGCCTCAACCCAACCGTCAAGTACGACGCTCACCCCGTGCACCTGACGCCGGCCAACGCAGAGCACACCGTCTCGGCGTACGACCTGGTCCTCGACTGCACCGACCACCCGACGTCGCGGTACCTCATCTCGGACGTCTGCGTGCTGCTGGGCAAGCCGCTGGTGTCGGCGTCGGCCTTCCAGACGTCGGGCCAGCTGATCGTGCTCAACAGCCCGCCGGGCCGGGGCCCCTGCTACCGGTGCGTGTTCCCCACGCCGCCGCCGCCGGACAGCGTCGTGGCGTGCGGCGAGGGCGGCATCGTCGGCCCCGTCGTCGGCGCCATGGGCGCGATGCAGGCGCTCGAGGCCGTGAAGCCGAGTGCGCGCGGGGACCCGGAGGGCGGCGGCGAGGCCCGCAC